>LZPO01076219.1:0-16470 GCA_001675575.1 Neotoma lepida
AGAAAGAAAGAAAGAAAGAAAGAAAGAAAGAAAGAAAGAAAGAAAGAAAGAAAGAAAGAAAGAAAGACAGACAACTGTAACAGTTGATACTAGGAAAAAGTCCTATTTCATTTTTAGTGACTCGTGTTAGTTTCCTTTCTAAATGTTATAGTATACTCACACTTACCTTTGTTTATACACACACACACATATATATAGAGAGAACATATATATATATATATATATATATATATAATGTTCTTATATATATTTCTGAATCTCTTTCTCAGTCCATATAATGTTACTTGTATGCATATTTTCAGGGCTGACCATTTGGTCCTTAATAACCAATTGCTGTACTTAGACTCTCCCACTCTCAGTATTCATTATTTGACTGTAGTTCCTTGGGTATGTTTGGAGCTTTGTGGGAATTTCCCCATCCACTTTGGCATGTCTATTAGTATACTCCTTGTTCAGGTCATATTTAGACAGCATACTGGATTGCTAGTCATGCACTCTAAATTATCACTTTTCCAGCTACATCTAAGCACATGGAAACACATTCTACTCATGATCTGCTGCCTTTGTGGAGAACAACTCAACAGATAGCCATCATGAATACTCCTAATGAAGAAACTGCTAGAATCCAGCCCTTCAGCCCTCCCACCCATGCTGAAGTTTGCACTTAAATGCTCCTTATGCATCAGAGAGTTCCTGAGAGTGTAAACTACTGGAAACTGTAGAATCCTGTGCTTCTTTCCATTCTCTTCATTAGGTTAATGTTATTTTTCATTCCTGCACCAAATGAACTAAAATCGTGCTTTCTCTATGTGAAGGGCATAGCCATGTATACAGGGCATGGACTCATGCAAGGTTGTTAATGTCATGATCATGAGTTTAAGTAAACAAAACTATATTTAAGACCCTGTGCTTTGTCAATTGCCCTCATGCTTTTAATCCCTGCCACAATCCATCCTAAGTTATCACTCACTCATCATAATTATGTTAGTTATTAGGATCTTAAACATATAATAAATGTCATAATATTTTTCAATAAATAAAGCCTGAACAGACCATTTGGTATGAGTTATTTCCATCCTCATAAATTAGGCCTTTTGAAAGAAAACATTTCAGGCAAAAGTGGATATTTTTTCTGTCAGAGAAATAAAAAAAGAAGAGTTGAGTGCACCTAATGGCAGGTTTATTATGAATGTTCTAATATCTGTCAACTCTGAGGAATGAAGTAGCAGGAGTCTGCTTTAAACCCACAATTCTCTTGAGTCTAAAAGTATTCAATAACCTCCTCAGCTTGAACAATTTATTATTTTGAAACCTACTCTATAAGATGATAAGATTAAATTATTCAGTCAATACTGCAGTATTGGCTTTTGTCATGGATATATTTAATTAAATAAAAATTGAATGGCCCATTTATCTTATAGTTACCATTTTATATATTGCATTTGTTGACAACACCTGGTTTTATTCTCCCAGCATTATGAATATTAATTAATTCATAACCATAATTTTTCATCTATATTAACTGTCCCTAGATATTTGGCAGATTAAAATACTGGTCAAATACACACCCACGAATAACATTTATTTTTGTACATGAGACCATTTCACATGGCAACACAGGGATTTTTCAACAGGAAGTATCTATGAAATAATTTTGTCATTATTAATGTTCAAGTATCAACTCTTGCCTAATATGTGTTTAGCTCACAAACATAGCATTGTGGGCCAGATAAAAATACCTTGCAAATTTCATGTAAATGAAATACACACATACACACACACACACACACACACACACACATGAATATAGGCAAACAAGCAAAATGGCTCTTATTTTTTTACTACATATCTTTGCATTTTTAAATTAAAAAAACTGAAAATTATTTCCTACATATGTTTTTATTACCATTCACTTTTCCCTTGCATGTGTCAATTACTTAACTCCATTATCCTTAAAGCATGGCTCTCTGTAATATTTCAAATCTTTATAAGTTGGATATAGAAACAACTGTTTGGCTTGCAGGTTGTAGTTGAGTAGCTATGTACCCTGTTAGGAATTTTTTTAAAATGTTTTAGAAATCAGTGTTCTGTATAATTCTCTATAAATTATCTACTCTGCTAATAATTTTACAGTCCATAAATATATCTGTAGAAGTAGCATTCAAATATGCTCTAGCCAGTCTTTAAATTAATTATCTATCATTATCTTTGCTTGTTTATTTTTGAGATTATATTTAAATTATTGTAAGCTTTTTAACCTATGCTGAATTGTTGCTGGGTTTTAACAGCTCCCTCAGGGGAGGGGGTGAGAAGATTCCTGGAGTCCGTGTAAGTCAAACAGCAGACTGATTTATTCAGTAATGGGGAAAGCCTTATATACCCTCCTCCCAGCACCCAGGTTGTGTCTTGAGCTGGTGACATTGCATGCTTGTCCCTCATTGACTGAGTACAATCAGGAGCTCTGACAGCACCTGTTGCTAGGCCCCTAAGGCAGACTCTACAGGATCAGGAACTCTGGACAGCACAGCACCTTTTTGCTAGGCTCTCAGGCAGACTCCAGATTGGCTAATGAGGAAGTACATTATGTGTACACCTTGGCAACTGGTTTGAGCCAATTTCCTCAACCCTTTGGGCCTGTCCTACTACATTGAATAAGGACAACATTTTGAAAATTGTACTGATTTCTTTTATTTGTTTGATACATGGTCTCATGTATCACAGACTATGTTGACACTCCATAAGTAGGCAAGGAAGACCCTGAATTTCTGATCTCCCTGCATGCTGTGGGAATTAGGTCTGCCAATGGGTTTGAGGGTGCAAATCCTGGGATGCAGCTTTCTGTCTATGTACATGACCCCTTAGGAGCAGAGGGGTAGAATGTGTTTACTCTCTTGGGTTGTGGAGACTGAGTTAGGCAGCGTGAAGCAGTGTGTGTTAATCCCAGGACAAAGCAGAAGGACTCTACAACTTGATTTACCTTATCCTATAGCCATGAGTCTGTATTCCCATAGCAGCCATTAATATATTGATATATATTCTTTTATTCACCCTTTTTGCTCACAATTCCAGAACTTTATTGTTCCAACCACAACCCTATTACAACTTATAACCAACCCTTAACAGATGACAATTATCCATAACCTGAGAAAACAAAACCTGTTGGGAAAGGGAGAGGGGGCATTGTTTTCTTAGAATTGCTTCCTGCTCTTTAGGGGGCAATGGTATCTCTGTGGGATCCTGTAAAAATCTAAAACAATGCTTAAGTCTCATTAGGACTGTCTGTAGCATATATAGCCAGTGTCAGAGTAATGGGTAAGGCTTATCTGAAGTTCTGGCTAGAGTAAGCAAAACCACGAGAGTCTGTTAAAAAGGTATTAAGAATTTATTTAAATAGCAAATGGGAAAAATACACTCACAGATACAAGTGAACAGCAGCCATTAACCTCCATTCAGCCTGTGAGGGAATTTATCTATATGTCCGGTCTCCGATCACCCCAAGAGAGTGAGTACTCTTGACCCCTCTGCTCTTAAGGGGTCACATATGCAGACAGAAAGTGACACTCAAGGGTTTGTACCCTCAAACTCATTGGCGGAATGAATTCTGACAACATCTCCCCTTTTTTGTCTAAATAAGAAGGCTCTAAGCCCAATACAAAACTATATATAATAAAAACAATTATCAAGTATTGTCTAGGTGAAAGAAAGGTTAATAACATAAACAAAAATGGAAATACAACCAACAAGAATGACATCAAGCAAGAAACACATATTGAATGTCCAGACCATAGGTAAATGGCAAATTACAGAAATTACTCCAAAAGCTGCCCAATTCTGAAGAATCTAAATCTAGCTAAGATATGAGAGGATTGTAACTATAACCATCTAGTCTTCAACCCCATCAAAGACCTGAGAAGGAAAATAATATCACCTGAGTGAACAGGAAGTGCAAGCAATAAACTTTTAAAACATGCAAGGAATGACAGAGACAGCAGGCTGCCTGGACAGTCATCTAATGTTTCTCTGCAATGCTGGCGATTCCACTTTTGGCTACAGGCCTAGAATATCTGACAGACCATTTTCAGAAGCAGGAAAATTTGAAAGACTGTCTTACCCTGTTTTGGCAAGGTGTAGCAGTGACTTTTCCCTTTGTCCTTCTTGTCTAGGTTGGACTGTGTGCTTACTGTCAGCAGTTGAGGCAAGGGCAGTTCTTTGCCCAATAGGCCATTTATGGCAAAAAGAAGACAGATTCCATAATGAGTGTCTTCAATGCCAAACATCCTCTCGGGAGTAGAACAGTGCTGCCAGGAGCAATCGTGTCTCAGATCAACAGAATTCTAAGTTATTAAAACATTTAAATACCATATTCTCTAGGTCTATGAAGTGCTTTGAAGATTACCTATCCATCTGACATATATCTCTGTATATCTAGAAAACCTAACTAACATGGCTATAAGTATGACAAGAATGGGTGACTATTGACCTGTAATTCTTATCAACCTAAATAGCTTAAGGACTAAGGCTTCATATTATAAAAATAAACAATATGTAAACAGATGTATAAAAACAATGACCTTGAATTTGTGACAATATACAAAAATACCTAAATCAGAGGTATAAATGTACAGTGTAATATGACAACAATATCCTTAATTTGTATCAATATACAAAATGTCTTAAACAGAAGTAGAACATACATACAGTATGACAAACATAACTTTTACATTTGTATCAATATACAAAAATATTTTAAACAGTAAAAACAAATGTACAATATGACAAGTATAGTTTCATATTTGTATTAATATGCAAATTATCTTAAACAGAAGTAGAAAAATAATTTTATATTTGTATCAATATACAAGAATCCATACCAATGAAAATTATCTNAATCTGATAGTTACTAAATTAGTTTAAGGTAGATATAATAATGTATCTTATTATCCTATGCTCAGTCGATAGAGCATGGGACTCGTAATCCCAGGGTCATGGGTTCGAGCTCCATGTTGGGCACCACTTGAATCGTGAACCAAAAGGATGTATATAAGAACATATATCTTTTTTTAATGGGTGCTATGGGAATACAGACTCACGGGTACAGGATATGGTATATCCAGTTGCAGAGTCCTTCTGCTTTGTCCGGGAAAGATGAAGATTGACACACACTGCTTCACATTGCCTAACTTGGTCTCCACAACCCAAGAGAGTGAGCATGCTCGACCCCTCCTCTCTTAAGGGGTCATGTATACAGACAGAAAGCCATGCCCCAGGGTTTGTACCTGAAACCCATCGGTGGAACGAATTCCCACAGCACCTGCCTGTGCCCCAAAGGTGCTTCAATTATATGTATGGACCAGAAGGCTTGATTTAATTAATGACCTTTTTTTCACCATTGCATCTTTCAGGAGACTTTATGTTTTGTACACTTGCCCATTAAAATCGTGGAGATATTCATTATACTCAGTGTAGTTTTAAGTACTTGATTCTCCAGTCTGAATTTTCTGTAGCAAAATCCCCAGAGCTGGTCTTAGGGCACCACAATTCAAGACCATTCTGATACCAGTGATATCTACAAGCCTGGGGAAAAAAAAATCTCCAACTTAGTATGTCAGCTATGGAATATATATCTATAGATAGATAGATAGATAGATAGATAGATAGATAGATAGATAGATAGATATTTCCACATTTTTAAACACTGTAAAATTTAGTCATTCTATCATTCCATTTTCTTCATAAGAAAATTTTGAAAGATAGTATAAAAAATCAAACTCTGTTAGATAAACTGACNAGCTACACATCCTTTCTAGGTATTCCCGATTGATTGTAAATAGTCTCCAGGTGGATGCTTTGGGTTTCCTTCATATGATTTCTTGATACTCATTTTGAAAGCTTCATTGCAGACTGAGTCTTGATACAAAAATGTCATAAAAAGTACCAAGATAACAAAAACAATGAATAGAATTAGACAAAATTATAAGTAAATAACAAACTGAACTGCCTAGTTTGACTGAAGAGTGAGAGAAAGCCAAACTTCTGNCAGCTCACTTGGTCCTACTGCAGACCTGAGAAAATCTGCACAAGTGGAGGAGAATAATCATGGGCAGAGGTACCATTTCAGGGTTCCAGTAATGTAAGAACAAGATAATATTAGTAACAGATGCTGCCAACTGTGTGGCCAGATGGTTTCTCCAGGACCTGCCNGGCCCCGTGGTCCTGCAGCTGGTTGGCTTATAAAATAATCATTCAGAGACTTAATATTATTTACAAGTTGTATGGTTTATGGCAGGCTTTTTGCTAGCTAGCTCTTATATCTTCAATTACCTCATTTCTATTTATCTATAAGTTGCCATGTGGCTGTAGCTTACCGGTATTTTCACATCTTGCTTCTCCTGCCGGAGGCTCACAGCATCTTCCTCTCTGCCTTTCTTCTTCCTGTCTGTCTCTTCAATTTCCTGCCTAGCTATAATCTGACCTGCCATAGGCCAAACGGCTTTATTTATCAAACAATCAGAGCAACACATATTCACAGCATACAGAAAGACATCCCACAGCACAACTGAGTGTTGGGGATACTGAAAAACAGGTATGGAGAGACAATCACATAGATGACACCAAACTCGTTCTTGAACATTATGGAGCCTACTTCCTTTTGCTTTCATATTTTTCTATACTGTCAACATTTATCTGGGCTGGGTAATGAGCTGCTTAATGTTAAAACATTTATGTAACCAATTAGAAATTATTTTTCAAGTGAATGTCCTGTTTGATATCACATTTCCACCTTTTTGAATAAACAAAGTTGAGGGTAGTTTTCTCATATCACATGTATACAAACACTTGGCTTCGTTTTTTTTGAGTTTTGCAGAAAGAAATCAATAAAATGATAAATTAAAAAGTCAAATCCTCCTGCCATCAAGATGAAGCACTGTCCTCTCTTAGTGAATATTTAAGTTGTGGCATAAAATGGATCATAAAATTTGGTGTATTATTTATATGAAAATATCTTTATCTCATAAACTCTTATTCTGCCATATATACACTGAAGACTGCAGTGTGGGAACAGTCTTAGGAAGCTTTTAGCAAGAGTTCCTACCAGTTCCTGCCAGTGTTCTGAGGTCATCTCCAGCCATGCTGTGGTGTTGTGTCCTTCTCATTGCTTTGGTTTGGGTATGGCTCTCAGGGCTAGGATGTGGCCTCCAGATTGTCAGACTGTCACTTGTCAATGAGGTCATGTGCCTGTGAGTGCTGCATGTATCGATCATGTCAGATATAAGCATAGTTCCAGCCATGGGCTGTTAGATAGCATGTAGGACAAACAGTCCTTGTCCACTCAGTGCATTATCTATTTGGTGAAATGTTTTGTTCCCACTACTAGTCTTTTCAAAAGCATGTGCTTATCATTGCAAGTTAGTCTGATCGAAGTCAGCAAACTATCATTACTGAAGTGGGAAAGGTTGGGAGTGCCTGCAAGTGTTCACATTCCACCTGTCCTATGTGAACGACTGCAATGTCAAAACTGAAATTTTCACCTGTCATTTTCCTTCCATGGAGTTTATAGGAATTTTGTTTGTTTGTTTTGTTTTGTGTTTTTTGTTTTGTTTTTGTTTTGTTTTCTTTCTGCCTCCCTAGAATTAGTTAAAATTTACAGCACCAAACAAAACAGATTTGTAGGAGATAGAGCTTAGCTAGTGGTAGAATCCATGCTTAGCAGTTAAAAGACCTGAGTTCAGTCACATCAAGGGAGGGAAAAAGAGAAACTCCCTTAGAAACACTTTAGAGGTGGAGAGATGGCTCAGTGGATAAGAGCATTGATGCTCAACAGAAGACCCTGCTCTGTTCCCAGATTCAACATGGTGGCTCAAAACCTTCTGTAATTCAAGTTCCATGTAATCTGATTCAGTTTTCTGGTTTCCATATAAACTGGACATATATATGGTGACATACATACATCCTGGGAGGAAAAAAATAGTCACACAGATATAAAAATGAATAAATAAAATATTTTTATATTACAAACACAGAAAAACTGAGCAAAATAGCATGGAATAGTTCCATAGAAGTCCATTGTACTTTATTCTTTGTTTATGTACTCCTGATTAAACAATACTATTTTACTACAAAAGCTTTTGAGAATTTCAATAGCACCTGTGATAAATGTCTAAATAACAAGTGTTTTTTGTTATTGCATTTTTAAAAATTTACTAGTGTGTGTGTGTGTGTGTGTGTGTGTGCATGTGTGTTTGTGCACCATGTGTGTGTCAGCATCCCTAGAGTCTAAATAATGGTGTTAGATCCCTGGAGCTGGAAGTTGTGAGTCACTTGAAGTGGATGCAGGGGACAAAACTCAGGTAAAATGCAACAAGCACTTTAACTGCTTGGCCATCTACCCAGCCCCAAATATTAGGTGTTTAAAAAATGGAGGCTAGATCTGTTACTGATGCCTCTTAATGGAACACTAAAACATGTTCTCTCAAATTCCCTGGACAACTAATATAACAGATATGCAACTAGGAATAACAATAGACAATAGAGTGTGCATACAAGTGGATTAACGAATGGATTGGAGGATAGCTAGAGGACAATAAATAGACAGATAGATAGATAGATGATAGATAGATAGACAGATAGATGATTGATAGAGGATGGTAGATACATACACGATAGAGTGATAGATATTTGAGAGACAGAAAGAAAGAAGTTATGAGATCTTACAAAATCATGAAAAGAATTCTTACAAGTGCTTAATTATGTAAATTTCTACTCAGAATTGTTAAAGTTTTTCAAAAAGCTAAGTCAATAAAACATTAAATAAATGAGATGGTTTGATTCCAGTTGATTTGACTGGTGTGTTTGTACTTCTAATATATTTTTATGTTAGTAATGCAGATTGATGACTTTCCTGCAACACTGAGAACAAAGTTTAGAGCTGATAAGAACTGATAAATTCTTAACAGTCTAAGGTCTGAATGACATTCCCAGGCTATTAATGAGGACAATGTAGTCGGTATGTTTTTTCTGGGGAAGAGGTGAAGTGACCTACAGCATTTATGAGGGACATTCATAGGCATATTACATGCTGGGTGCCTTGCGGAAGAAGAGAGAAAAAGTGTGGTGGTTGTCTTTTAATCTTTTCTCATTATCTTTTTCTTATTTATGAATGAATGTGGTGGGAAGTTGATAAATCATTTCAAGAGTTTTCAATCGAGAATATCTTCAGACAAATGAAAAGCTATTTATAAACTACACACAACACACACACACACACACACACACACACACACACACACCACAAAAACAAAATAATAGGAAAATAGGAAACACCAAAAACTGCTCATTGATATCTCTCAACATTGATGGTCTTGATTCTCCCAATGAAAAGACAACTAGGACTAACTAAATGGATGTGAAAACAGGAAAATATCCTTCTGCTGCATTCAAAAACTGCACCTTAATATCAAGGATAAAAATCACCTCCAAGCAAAAGGAAAAGAAAATATGTTCAAAATCATGTAGCTATTTTAATATTGGACAAAATAGACTTCAAGCCAAACTTAATTGGAAGATATAGAGAAAGAAACTACATACTCATCGAAGGAAAAGTCCACCAAGAGAACAATGTAATTCTTCACATCTATGAGTCAAGCACAAGATCTGTGCATGGTGCTTCAGTCTCTATGAGTTCATATGAGCTTTGCTTGTGTTGATTTATAAGGTCTGTTTTCTTGGTATCCTTCATTTCCTCTGGCTCTTACACTGTTTCTGACTCTTTTTCCATAGATTCCCTAAGCCCTAAGTGGAGGGATATGATGAAGACATCCCATTTGGGGCTGAGTGTTCCAAAGTCTGTCACTCCCTGCATAATACCTGGCTGTGGGTCTCTGTTTGAATTTGCTGCCAGAAGCTTCTCTGGTGATGGCTGAGCAAAGCACTGCTCTTATGCATATGGCAAAATGTCATTAAGAGTCATTTTATTGTTTTTGGCGGGGGCGGGGGGTGGAGCTGGAGGTAGGGGTTTGTACACTAGGTCCATGAGCTATCTATTCTCAGGTCAGCCAGAGCAAGATAGTTTTAGCATAGAATTCCACGACACTTTTAAAGAAGAGTTAATGTCAATACTCCTCAAATTATTCCACAAAATAGAAACAGAAGGAACATTGTCAAATTCATACCCAAACCACATAAAAACTTAGCAAAGAAAAACAATTACAGACCAATATCCCTTATGTACAAAAATGTAAAAATTCTCCTACTGGTCCAACTTGAGACACCATGAGAGGGAGCCCAAGCTGGACACTGTCTGGCATGCCAGAAACCAGAAGCTACATAGCCCAGAGACCTAAGATAGAACAAAACAGGACTGGCAGAAAAAAAAAGTTCATGAAATGATTCCTAATAATATTCTGCTACACTTGTAGACTGGAGCTTAGCATAATCATCATCAGAGAGAAATCATCATGCAACTGATAGGAACAGACAACACAACAAAAAGATTATGTACCATGATCAAGTAGATTTCATCACAGAGATGTAAGGATGGTTCAGCAAATGTAAATTGATAAATGTAATCCACCACATAAACAAAGTAAAAGACAAAAACCACATGATCATCTCATTAAATATAGAAAATGCCTTTGAAAAAATCGAACACCTTTTCATGATAAAAGTCCTAGAGTGGGAAGAGGGATTATAATAGCAAGGGGGGGCAAGATCATGATTGGGAAATCTACAGATAAAGAAGTCCTGGAGACATTAGGGATCCAAGGGGCATACTTCAATATAATAAAGGCAATTTATAGCAAGTCCATAGCCAACATATATAACATCAACTTAAATAAAGAGAATCTAAAACAATGCAATTAAATTCAGGAACAAGGCAAGGCTGTCTACTCTCTCCCTACCTATTTATTGTAGTACTTGAAGTCTTAGTTAGAGCAATAAGAAAACGGAAGGAAAAGAGGGGAGACAAATCAGAAAGGACGAAGTCAAAGTATCTTTATTTGTAGATGATATGATTCTATCTGTAAGTGACCTGAAAAATTATACAAGGAAATTCCTACAACTGTTAAAAACTTTAAGCAAAGCAGCTGGT
Organism: Neotoma lepida; assembly: GCA_001675575.1. Lineage (NCBI taxonomy): Eukaryota > Metazoa > Chordata > Mammalia > Rodentia > Cricetidae > Neotoma > Neotoma lepida. The sequence goes on from LZPO01076219.1 coordinate 11,090, forward strand.
TACAAAATTAACTCACAAAACGCAGCAGGCCTCTCATATACAAATGACAAATGATCTGATAAAGAAATCACAGAATAACTAACACCTCTCAACATAGCCTCAAATTATTTATTAAATATCTTTGAGTAACACTAGCCAAGAGAGTGAATGGCATGTATGAAATTAATATGGAAAAACAAAAATCCAGGATAGTTAAAACAATCCTGAATAATAAAATAACTGCTGGTGGTCTCACCATTCCCAATTTCAAGGTGTACTACAGAGACAATTGAACCAAGCTAATAGTAACTCACAAACTTCAGANGGACAGCTGGCACTGGGATCAGGGTCTATCCCTGGTGCATGAGCTGGCTTTTTGGAGCCCATCATCTATGGGGGGACTCCTTCCTCAGCCTTGATTCAGGGGAAAGGGACTTGGTCCTGCCTCAACTGAATGTACCAGGCTTTGATGACTCCCAATGGGATCCCCTACCCTTTTGGAGGAGGGGATGGGGGTGGGTCTTGGGAGGAAATCCTGGGGGGTAGTGGGAAGAGAGATGAGAGAGGGATCTGTAGTTGGTAAGTAAAATGAAAAAAAAAGTCTTAAATAAAAAAAGAACATAGGCTAAAATAGATGTTTTATTTTTTAAGTTATTTATACATTTTAGCTTGTCAAATAACTAGTTGACAAAGATCTTCTCTCATTTATAGGCTATCTCTTTTCTATTGGTTTCAATACGGTGCAAACGGTTTTTAAGTATGACTCAATTCTTCTAACAATTCTTATATTTCATGGGTTGTTGGAATCCAAGCCAACCAAATTATTTTAGATGATGGATTCTAAGTTTTTAACATGTATAGTTGGCTCCATTGCTTGAGATATGTAGCAAAGCAGAGGCATGCTGGCAGAAAGACATGACTGGAAATCTGTCCGCCTCAAGGGCCAGGAAGTATGCATAGCAAAAAAAAAAGAAAGGGTCAGAGAAAGAGAATCTTTCTTGAAATATCCCTGAATATTTCTTCCATCAAGATGCTTAAGCTCTCCACCATCTTTCCTAAATCCCATGAAATTAACTTCCCCCCAGGCATAATATGGAGATGCTGATGCTGTATAGGCATAGAGGAGTGGCCTGATGTTTTGTGGGTACACCCTAATTCTACAGAAGTACCTGTAGTCTTTGAGGATGTAAGTCCTGCTTAGTGCTTTTTCAGGCAAGGTCAGAGAAGGCTATAATTGTATGTGCAGGGATGCCAAGCATAGCACTAGGGGGTACAAAAAATATGGATGTTATGAATGAGTCAGATTTATTTTATCTAATCACCTTCTAATAGCCCAACCTATAAGTATTGTTGTATGTGAATTAATCTTTATATTAACTAACCTTTGGCATATAATTCATATCCTAACTACACTATGAATCTTTCTATTCAAGTTTCCACCTTTGAGTCTATCACATGGATACAAGGGAAAGCCACAGCCCTGTTCTAATGTGAGCATTTTGTTTCCATATAGCATACACTATATCTTACAAAAGTATATAAGACTTGCTGCCTTTGCTTTGTAATATCTTCCATTTTATACATAAAACATATTATAAAAGCATGGAAATTATTTAAATGACAGAAACACCAGAGCAAGATATATTGGAAGACTGTATTTCAATGGAACAAGTTAAGTAATCTCCGGTTCAGCATATCCTTGCAGCTAAGGTAAGTGAGAAAAGTTTTGTTGTGAGCTAGTTTCAGTATTAAATTTTCCGTTACCTCTCAAGTACAGCACAAATGCAACACTACTAAAGACTCAAAAAAAGAAATTCTAACTAAGAAATGAGGTCCATTCGAAAGCACAATGGAAGCACACAGGAGCTGAGTTTTCATTTAGGAAGCAAACGATTTTAAATTGTGAATCTAAAATGTACCTCAAGTGCTCAGGCTAGTTACCAAATGTTACTCCTGATAGATCAGTCATCTGGTAGAGTTTCTGAGTTAATTGTTGAAATGTGAATTTACTAAATGGAGTCTAAAGAGACAACTCTGTTGTGTGATATTTTGTTTGCGTTCTGACAAATAAAGCTTGCCTGGAGATCAGAGGGCAGAGTTAGCCACTAGTTAACCATAGAGGCCAGGTAGTGGTGGCTCACACTTTTAATCCCAGCATTTGGGAAGCTCATGCCTTGGATCCCAGTACAATCAGGAGATGGAGACAGGAATATAAGGTGGGTGGAGACAGGATCTCGGCCCCTCCATTTGGTCAGAATATCCAGAGAGGTAAAAAATCACTGGTGGCTGTTTCTTTAATCTTGCAGGTTACTACCAATATTTGACTCTTGGTTTTTTTTTGATAGGACTAAATAGATTCATGCTTCACAACTCAGCCAAATGAGAAAACTCAGAATCTAACACAATATCTAGACTTATGATACCAATGTTTTCTTCAAGCTTTTATATATATATATATATATATATATATATATATATTTCCCATATCACATGAATTCCCGACTCTTTTGCTATACATGTTATTTATATTAGTATATGTTTGCTTCCTGGGCATGATCCTCATACATAAGATCTTTAATGTTATTTATACTTCCATATGTTCAAATTAACAAATTCCTTATTTCATATTAATAGACATTAAATATATCTTTATATCTTTACTTAAAAAATATATACATAGAAATATTATATGTTGTGGAGACAATTTTGTTACTTACATGATTTCTGAGCCTTAGTAAAGAATACATGAAAAAAAGAGGAATGTGTAACGACATCTAGAAATACTACAAAAATAGCAAAGGAGGTAGTGATTTTTAATTAGAATTGATCAAATAAGGCAGGATCATGGAGAAGAATCATGCTTACTAAAATAGCAAGTTTCTAATCCACGCAATCAATGAAAATGATATGGGCAATAAATTAGTAACAGTGTAAAATTCTATGTCAGCTGATAATTTTCCAGGTCTAGTCTCACTCAGTGACACATGACATGGATGCTCAGGCTGCAGTCAGCAGGTGATAAGAGTTTTTGAGAATAAAATTTACTTTTCCCACCCACATCACAGTTCTTACTTCACTTACTGCTAAGTGATAATGAATATTTTGATCCAGTTGACTACCTAAAATAATACCTCCTTTACATTTGAGATGTAGATGCTTTAAATACTCACTGAGTTTTAATACTAATACTGACTGTCATATATATATATGAAGAAAAAATCGTCTTTGTGTTCCTTCACATGCAACTGGCTGGTTCACTTAAGGCTCTAATTAAAACAATACACAAATTAATTATAAAATGGCATTTGAATAATGAATTACTAGAGAATGATTAATTAATATATTCTAACATCTAAATATATAACTTTCATGACATCAAGAAAGATATACTTTACTATTTTACTATTTAACATAGATTAGTTAGTGGTAGGTAGAATTGGGATTCCTTTTATTTAATGGCATAAATATGAGATGACCGTGGTTTGAGGAAGAGTATACTTAGATGTTATGTGTGAATGTTGTCATAGTAATGAGAAATTTCAGTCTCACTCACATGTAAATTCATNATAAATGTTCACAAGTCAATGTACTCTTCCACTATCCATGTTTACTGGGCTACACTGCTGTCCATACTCCCAGGCTGATATGCTCATATCCATTCAAGTCTTATACAAAGTATATTCTTGATAAACAAAGGTATCTTATTAAAAATTGGAATGATTAATAAATACTTCTTGTTCTCACATAAAGACCACAGTATAGATAAGAAAAATAAACACTAAAACCGCTAATGATAAATTCTCACTATCATTTTCCAAAACAAGCATTTATTTTCCCAACTAATGCAACCTCATGAGTGTATTCACTAAAATAAGCCCCTCATTTCTTAGGGAATTGTCAAGAATTACCACCTGCCCTGGGAGTCACTTGACTTAGACATCATGTAGTTTTACAGCACCCTCAGTGCCTGGCTCTTCATTATCTGCATGTAAAGCAATGCTAATGTTGCCCCAGGGATCCATAGAGGATGNCACAGTATTTCTCAAACTACAGTGTGCACACAAACCAAATGAGATCTTGTTAAAATGCAAATGCTGATTCAGTGGGTCTAGAATAGGGCATGAACCTACATGTTTTTAAACAAGCTCCCAGGTGATCCCCATGTTGCTGGTCAATTATTGAATAACAATTTCATAGGAAAAATAGAGAATCTTACAGAAAAACAAGGTGTTGCCTTTACCAGCATACCATTGCTGGTATCATTGCTTATTACTGCTGTGTTTTCAGCATTTCCCAGAGCTTTTGGATAGTCACATGATCCTGTTGCTGAGATGTCTGAGGTGCTTTTTGTGCCTCAGGGAGACAGTCAGTTCTTTCCTTTCTCCTGTTTCAAGCGCAAATCCTTAGACAGAAAGGAGCTTGCCTCTCCTCCTGCTTCTTTATTGTTCTTCATGCCAACCACCTCCCTTTCTCTTTGTTTGCTTTCCCTCCTCTGATGTCTTCTCTTGCCTTTCCCTTTCCACAGCCCTCTAGTCACTGACCCCATTCATTTTATTCTTGTTCTCACCTTTCTTATTTTTCAATTCTAAGTTTAATCCTTTCATACTTTGAGATAACTGTTACTCCCAAGACATAATTAGGGTCTATATACATTTTAGTAATAGCTTGTATATGGCTATGTGGAGTTATGGAACACATCAAAACACTCACACTGCCATACACTCTACAAAAGACTCAAACTTGCACACCAATGAACGTGACAAATACAAGTACTCATTCATATATATGTGACTAGCTGTTCTTTTAGAATAATAGTTCTCAACCTGTTGATCACAACCCCAAAAAGACCACCAGAAAACAGATCTTTACATTACAATTCATAATAGTAGCAAAATTACAGTTATGAAGGGTTGAGGGTCACTAAAACAGGAAGAATTGTATTATAGGGTCTTAGCATTAGGATGGTTGAGAACCACTATTTTAGACCCGTGACTGAGATTATACATCACAAAAAGATAAATCATTATGTATGTACATACAAATACATACATATGCAATAATAATGGAAGAAAAATGAAGGCATGAATTTGAAGGAGAATAGAAATGGGTATGTGGGAAGATTTGAAAGTAGGAAAAGGCGCCCTGTCTCCCATCGATTGGGCTCCTGGAGATCCGCCCTGTGTCCACATCTGTCTCCATCAGTCACTGGATGAGGGCTCCATGGTGGCAGTTAGGGTATTCATCCCTGTGATCACTGGATCAGGCCAGTTCAGGCACCCTATCAATTATTTCCAGTGGTCTAAGGTGGGTTCATCCCTGTGGACTCTCCAGGACTTCTCTAGCACTCTGTTTCTCCCTATTCCCGTGATTTCCCCTTTTATCATGTTATCTCCTTCCTTGCT
>LZPO01076219.1:49475-64752 GCA_001675575.1 Neotoma lepida
ATGACCAGAGGCTTCAGTCTAAACAGTGCTATTTCTGTCATCCAGATTTCCCACAGCAACTTAAAGCAACTGTGAGTCTTCACTGAGATAGCCACTTGCATGCATCTTTTTTTGTTTGTTTGTTTCTTTGTTTTCTGCATAATTTGTTGGCAGGTATTCAGTGAATATAATGCAAAATGTCACATGAAGGAGAAATGGTCTGAAAAATTCTTTGAACTAAATTTTGAATTTGTAACTGGAATGTCTGTGGCATTGCATATTCTAAACTCTGTGATTACACATTCAACCTTACTTAAGTTAATGGAATATATCTATTTTTATTTTTTTAAATAAATGATAGATTAAGTATCTTGACTTTTGCACTCCCAACACATATAAGATAGTGAGACACAGCAAGGAAACTTGGTGTGAATGCGCATCCTCACCAGGGCTGATTTCACAATTCGCCTGTTGTGAACAGTGCAAGATTAAATATGCATGCAAAATTCCCTGTTGTATGCTGGCTTTGATTTCTTTGGGTATATATTTAGAATCATATAATAGATCTATTTTTTTTTCTGTTGTTATTTTGTGAGAAGTCTCCATGCTGACTTACAGAAGGTTTGCTTTGGATTACACAACCCCCGGCAGACACAGGACATCCTATCCCTACAACTGTTCCAGCTATTTTTGACCTTTGTATTCCCGATAATGACTAATTGGCTGGAGTGACATGAAATTTCAGTTTTATTTGCATTTATCTGATATGTACAGATCTGATTTTTTTTATTTAGAAAAAAACATGTTTTTGCAAGAAAATAAAATTGGAGATGATCATTTTAAGTGATGACACAGACTCAAGAATGATATGAGATTTACTTTTGCCGGTAGAATCTGAATAAAACAAAATAAGAAACACAAATAGAGGATAGACTACTTAGAAAGAAAAAGGGAACCATCAGTAGGGGATAGCAAACAATAGAGGATAATAGAAACTAAAATGACATAAGCATATTAGGAATATATGAAAATATCACAATAAACCATCTAAGTTTGTACTATGTATATACACTGTTAAGACTTTTAAAAACTGATACATTTGATTATCATTAACTCAAGCTGATCAAGATGGTAGCAATTTGTTTTTCAACATTAGACCATTTGTTTTGCTAGATGAGAAGGTCTGGGCGAGTCCAATTAAAGTATGAAGAAGCCAGAGGCAAGAGTATCTATACAACANGATTTTGGCAGTATAATTATCAGAAGAGAAAAAAGCTAATCTACAATGATGAAAGAGAGTAGACAGCCTGTGTGCTATGCTGAAGAGCCAAGGTGTGATTGAAATGATTCACCATTGTGCTTTCTTTACATTCTACTTGCCTGATAATAAGCATACATTCCTTCCTCATTTAAAAATGATAAAATATTCTTGGGTTTATATTTGCATGCATAATAATGAATGTTTCTACAATATAACTGGAGGAAATAAATATCAAAGCAAAGTAGCCTATGGTACATGGGTGAATATCTTTAATAGCCTACTATTTGTACTTTTATTCGTGTTTTCACTGTGCATTAAAAGGAGACTTGTAGTGGGCAGCAGTTCCAGCTATGACCTTGAAGCACAACCCCTACTGAGGCTTCTGGTAACTGCCATGCCTACCTACGACCTCCCCCTGGGGCTAGCAGAGAAAGGAGCCTTTAAGACTGAAGATACTTCTCTGGAGAACTCTGCTTGGTCCACCATCCAGCGTCCAGGAACCAAGAGAGCTCAAACGGATCTCCAGTCTTAAAGGCTCCCGTCTAGGCCCGCCCCAGGGGGAGGTCCTAGGTAGGTGAGGCAGTTACTGGAAGCCTCAGTAGGGGTTGTGCTTCCAGGTCAAAGCTGGAACCGCTTGCCCACTACATCCACTGAGACCTTTATGGTCTGTGTCATCTTCTAAAGTCACCCATTGCCTAGAATTCACTACTGTAAANTTTTTTCCTTAAAATTTAAGTTATTTTGAAATTTTTATTCATATAATCTATTAGAAGAATGACCCTTGTTAAACGCAAAAAAGAATCATAGAATTGGAGTCAAATTTTGAAACTTAGAAGAAAAATGTTTCCTGTTAGCATATGTGAATGAGATTTTATGTTTCGGTTCTTTTACATAGACTCTGGAGTGCCATCTGCACTTTGTATTCCAGAGTCCAGTCATTATGTTTGTATGTTTATATGTTTCCATATAGTACTCACATATAAAAATTGTTTAATTCATGTNATTGAAGAAATTCGTCTTCTGAGGGACAGGTTAGTTTGCCCATTATTTATAGTATCAGGAAAAGAAAAAGAAAAAGAAAAATAACATTACAGCAAAGGAGAAAATACGATTTATTTTTGTCTCACTTTAAAATTGTTCTTGGAATTTCTCATCAGATCCCTTCTTTTTGCTAAAGTATTCCACCAATAAGCTCAGTAATTTCCCATTTATTGTCTCGATGCTTTGCAGCATTCTGCCATCCCAACTGCCTCCAAATACATAAATATGACTGAAATACTTCAGCTGTCTCTGCAGCATGACTCTCCTCTTAATTTAAGTACAAATATGAAATTCCAACGTGCACTATCATTTACATGTTGATTATCATGTTGTGTGGATATTCATTTGGCCACTTGCAGAAGCCAGAATGNTGGTGTCTCCTGTACTGTNGTTAAGCCAATGCACTCTGTCCAATGGCTCATTTTATCTTCCAGCACATTGAAAGAGAATCATTTGGTGAAGACAAAGACATTTCTCCTGCTCTACCTTAAGTAACACAGACAATAACCTGGTGTTTCTTTTTTAATCTCACTTCCTTACAAAAATTGGGAGTGGTTTATACCCCACTCCATCCCCCATTTCTTACTTAGCAAATTCTAGATAGTCTCTCCTGTAGACACATAGGTGAGAACTCAACTCTTACTCCTCTCTGATCAGAAATGATGATTGTCTTTGAACCAATCCACTAATTCAAGGAGAGTTTGGGGATTCTTTCTCCAAAAATTTCCTTCCTGATTCCCTCAGGGAATTGTACTTTTCTTCAGATGATCCAAACCCCAGCTCTACTATCACAAACCTCAGAACAAAATACTCATGTTGGAACCTTAAACGGTCCCAAATTGAACAACACATAATATGCATATTACAAGTATTNGACTTCTTGGTACCCTTCAAATGTATATGATGAGTGCTGGACCTTAGTTCATGTTCATTCTGGGGATGTTTGCACTGCTTTGTTATGTGCCAGTGAGTCCTTTCTTTGTCTGCTAAATGCATTCTAAGTGTATCTCTTATTATTACATAACCAGCTCCTAGATTCTCCAGGCTCATAACAACTACCTAAATTTCTTTCCTATATAGGACAGTGACTTCCAAATGTGTGTAGAAACTTGACCTTTCTACATAATAAGACAGAGTATATTACAATGATTACAATTATACCATTGAANTTTAGTAAACTCAAACAAGCACTTTAGTAAAACTAGTTATAAATATATAATACAGTCACTTTAAAAAAGACTTAAAATAAGTTATGAAGATTTAAACCACTTGATTGGGTTAAAGAAATTAGCCTACTTTATGGAATGCAATGAAATCCTAAAACTATATATTCATGAGTTATAAAATGTATTTTTATAGAAGGCAAGTATAAAGAAATACCCACACTTAACTTGTCTCTTCTTTGAATCTACTAATTATAGCAATTTCTTTTTACAGTATACTTTTGGTTCTTGTTATTCTGATAGTCTGCTTGAAAAGTATTTCAGTGAATTTTAACTGAACTAATTCTGGCTCTGGGTTATGACTAGGATACTTTATGGCTGTGTTTGTACTCAGAAGTATTGAATCCCTGCCTGACGAGTCTGGCTTCCTTGTTATTCAGCTCTAGCACCTTTGCCTCAGCTCAATTTCTGTGCTGTCTTGTATAACACACAATGCCACATTTGTGAAACTCAAATGGCTGGATGTCACTTCACCTCAATTAACTGTCTTCGATACCCGCTCTGTGAAAGGGGAAAGCAGAGGACTCATGATCAAACACCTGCTCCTTATATACAAAGGGATGGGATTGGCCCCAGTGTCAAAGTGGTTCTGACAGTGGAAAATGACAAGCACACATGCCAGATGCTAGGATTCTGTAGGCGTTTGAACTCTCTGCTCTGAAGTAAATGTGATGCATTACAGGCTTAATGAATGTCTGCTCAATGTAGGTCTCTTCTTCCTCTGAATATTAAAGAGTGAGTATCTACCTGGAGTGTCATTCCTCAAAACCACTCTTGAGTGCACTCAGGACAATCAGCCTTATCTCTGAGAAAAATCCTTTAGAGTCTGGTAATTATGAAAAAGTGATGGTGTTGTCCCAAAGTACTATCACTGCCCACCCAATTCACAGATGGACATGTCAAAATGAAGAAACATTTGAGTTGAATGAACTTTGAAGCACCATGGCCTGCTAATATGATTAGACATTTTTATTGCTCCATATTTTTCTACAAATTTAGAATTATAGAGCCAAGAAGAAATCCTTTGAATGTGTTGATGAGTGTGAATCTTTGAAATACATTCTGGGATTATAGCCAACTAATGGTTGAAAATCAATGTCTAGACTGTTGTATGAATATCTCCTGGGAGAAACTAAAATGTTTGTTAACCTCGTGTGGAGTACAGAAGAAATCAGAAAAATGATTCCACCAAAGTCTAACTTGTTGAGCCAGGGAGTTTAACTAGGGTCTCTTATAGGAGCTCAGGTGAGGGGTTAATTGCAGAAGTTGTCAGGGATTGTTTACAAGAGCAGGGCCATTTCTCTCGAAGAAAATGTCTCCTGCAGCAACATTAACTGNTTACAACATCAGAGAGAGTGGCACCTCTTAAACTAACTCAGCAAACTTTAATGCTTATATAACCCTGAGGAGCGAGAAGACCTCATGTGGTACTCTCCCCTTTTGTGAACAAGTGTTAATGGGTCCAAACTTGTTCAGGAATCTAATGGGTAATCATGGCTGCTAGGAGTTCAAATGCACGGTGCCTATGCCATGCCTAGACATAGTGTTCAACAACTATCAAAGAATTTGCAGATCATAACAAACTCAAAAAACCCAAGCACTGGGGTCTGTCTTACAGGATGATCTCAGGAAATTATTTCANATTAATTTAAAGATAAACAANTCTGGAAAGTAAAAATAAGTGGATCTCATTGAACAAGTGTGAAACGATTACAAAATTGGTGATACAATCCCTTACATATCAGATGAGAATCTTTAACTCTGATTACAATGTTTTGAAGGAAGCCAATATTGCTAAGCAGAGATGAAATTCTGTCTTTTAATGTTATAACTCACTGTGCTAAGCTAAATGGAAAATTAGAATACATATTCCTTTAGCACAAACTGTGATTTTTTTTTTTTAAGTACAAGGCAAATCCAATTTCCAACCTTTTCAAAGCAAAGGGGAGGGTGGCCGTGTGGTGTATTTCTATTCCTGGTGGTTCTTAAGCATGACACAAATTTTGATATCAGCATTTTGAACCTGGTAGTTATTACAGCTTCAGGAATGTACTCTGTGTCTGCCTTCTGTGTGGAACAGAGTCTGTTGATGGTGAGGTGTTATGCAATTTAAAAATCGCCTAAGGAAGCCTCATGGCAAAGATCGAAGTTTATTCTATGTATATATTTCTCATTATATTNCACTTTTGAAAGTCTACATTAGAAAGTAGTGAGATAGCGTTATATTCTGGAGTGTAGCAAACATAGTGATAATTGTACACCCTATTTAGCTTTGTACCCTGATGTACAAAGTACCATGATGATAGGTACTTTCTTGTCAAATGCCATTTGGCAAGCAATTACAAATGTCAACATTAGCTGCCTTTGTCTTCAAGCAGGTAAAATTTACTAAACTCCTTAGCAATCATGCCACAACAGGAGAGATGCCTTTAGCATGTATCCATGTGGGAAAATAACAATAGGAGTGGGTCCATATTTATGAGTTGCTATTTATGTGACAGTACGTTTTAAAGACACTGTCTTGTTGAACACCAGTCAAGAGGAAATGCTAAACACAATTGCATTGAATTTGTCTCCTTATACAAACAATTTGGAAAGAATTCAACTGAAAATTTTAAGGATATTATTTTGATCACTTCAGATAAATAAGCACTTAAATGTCCAAGAAACAGACTCATAGACAAATACCAGTGTAAAAAATTAATAATTTTTGTTGAAGTATGCTCTTAGGTAGATGAAAATGTGCTTAAAATTCTGCACAAATATTTTAATAAGACACAAATATTCTATCTCATTTGCTTGCTCTCCCTTAATTTATTGTTGAGTAGATTCAATAATACCCCAGCTTATGAGTTTGCTTATACTAATCCTTTGTAAAGCTTACAATGGCATTTGACAGATATTAAAAAATCAATTGGGATAATAATGTACCATCTTCCATGAGAGTAAAATATTTAGTAAGAAAAAGAGGTATTTAGGTCATTCGAATTGACTAGACAGTATGATAGATAAGTATTAATTAGAAATGCTGGCTGATATGCTGTAAAACTATGCACCACTCTGCTTTAACATCTGAAGCTGTGTTGCAGATTTCCAAATGATGTTCCTTAATGTAACACCACTTCCAAGAGCAAGCACTCTATACTTTTAAAAAAATCTGGAAATCTCTTCATAATTTGATTTAATGAAAGCACCATGCAGTTTCCCTTAAGTAACAATACTGCATATGTGTGTGTGGGGGGGGAGTGCAGCTCGCCTATATTTATTTGTTTATTTATTTATTTACGGTAAAAATCTAACCTTTTAAATATAACATTAAATCTTTTCAAGACAAATCATTTTACTTTAACAAAAACATTAATCAAATGATAAATCTTTCTGTAAAATTCTTTTATATTCTGTCTATAATAGTGATTAAAACTCTTACTTTCTGTCACAAAGTTTGCCCATTGATTGAATAGAAATCTCTGCATTTTTATATACTTTATATACTTTTGAGCACTGAGTNGTAGAGTTGCTGGAGCACGTAATAGTCTAATTTCAACATAGATTTTTTTTCAATAAACACGCTGTCTTTTGTTATCTATTCATTCTTTCATACAATGATTAACATAAGGACTGGGACTCACAGGGAAGTGGTCCTAATGGTCATTATTTTGCTATACATGAAAAAGAATAAGAAAGTCAAAACCCAATAAAAAGCCATTTAAAAAGGCTCATTACTGGCGATTTCAACAATTACTAAAGAGCATTATCATTAACTTAAACAGAAGTTTCAACATTGGGTCAGATATTAAGCTACAGTCTTAGGTTTGGTTCTTCGTGATGAATAACAGGNCTACAGTTGCCAAATAAAATGAGTGTTCCTCCCTCTACTAAACACCCTCTTTAGAACATGCTCATGGCACTTTTGTATGTCTATTTTTTTGTGAGTAAAAAGAATAAAACCTTTAACATTAATTTGAATGCAATCATTTCCCCTTGAAGCACAGCAACTTCAAACTTAAAGCAAGANCTAGTTCTATTCAGTATGTAAGTGAAGATCCTCTCTGTACGAGTTGAATCTTAATTTAAAGGTAGGATCAGATTTGTAAACCATAAATGGCAACGAATCCAAAGTATTTATATCTAGAGTGTCTCTCTATACTCTATTACCAAACCTTGCTTCTTGCATTGGTCTTAATGGGAATTTTCAGAGTCTGGGCACAGGGGGAGAGATTAAGTATCAGAAAGCATTCCACCAAAGTAGATTGTGAAACCTGGGTTTCGTAATCTTTCCTCTCCTCTCCTCTCTTCTCCTTTCCTGTATTTCTGTCCTTTCCTCTCTGCAATCTTCCCTCCTCTCTCTTCTCCTCTCCTTTCCTGTCCTCCTCTCTCTTTCTTTTCTAGCTTTTTTTTGTTACTGTGATTTAAAAAAAAATCTATAACCTAAAGCAAATTGATAAGGAGAGAATTTATTTCATTTTAGGTTTCAGTTCATTGGTGAGGAAATTCAAGACAGGCACTGAAGCAGAAACCATGAGGGAAAGCTGAATATTGGACTCTACCTAAGTTTACTGTGAACTAGCATTTTTATACAAGCTAGTTTTACCTGATTAGGGTATATCACCCATAATAGGCTGGGGCCTCTTACCTCAATTAGTAATCTAGAAAATGCCATAGCCCAACCAGATGGAGGCAATGCTTCAACTGGGGCTCGCTTTTCCCAGATATGTCAAACTGACAACCAAGATTAGCTATCCTCTTCCCCCACTACACCTCTTTCAGCTGCCATGTGTTGAGTAGTATTGCTCAGCCAAGTACAACCTGCTGGATTATCCTGTCATGTGCTGCCTTGCGTTAAGCCTTAAAACTAATATGGTAGCCAACCATGAAATGGTACAAATCTGAGAACCCAAAAGACTTTCTTCTTTGTAACTTTACTGATTCTAGTGCTTTGTTAAGGTAATGAGATGCTGATTCACATATACAACTATATTAAAAATATATTATTNTAAAAATTCACTATATTGTGCTCAAGAAANTTAAAGTATATAATAATATTCAACATTCATTTCTTTTGCATTACGAATATTCATGTTATACCAAGGATAAAAATGAAGTACTTTTCTCACAATTGCATTCATATTTTATTTGAATAGTTTCTATAATTATAAAATGCACTGCATTTTATATATCAACTATTTCAACACAATTTTGGTATTGCATATTTTCTTGCAGGTGTTACCATCATCATCTGATATTGTTCACAGCAGCGTAATCAATATGGTTTGTATCAAGANTTTGCATTTAATTGGATATGCAAAACCTACAGTACTATTTCTAGAAGTAAGGATTTGTTATTTCAAATGAGTTTAAGTNTAAGATGATACAGAGAAAAATGTAATTTCTTAGTGGGACGATCAAAGCTGTTGCACTTGATGAGTTGTGCTTTGTCCCCTGATGAGTTGTGCTACAACTTATTTTTGCAGTTCAAACCTTCTCATAAATTTCGTGAGTCTTTGAAAATTTTTTTTAGAATTATATAGTCATTTTAAATATTTCTTTAATTATAAAGTCTCTATTTTCCATCTTCAATGGAAAATTAGAAATCAACTTTTTCCTACCTTTATGCACAAAAATTCTTCCAGGTTTTTTTTCACTTTTAAAAAATCTGTTTATTTATTTATTTATCTATTTATCTATTTATTTATTTATTTACTTATCTATTTATCTATTTATTTATTTATTTTTATTAGAAGATTTTCTGTTTATTTCACATAACAACCACAAAACCCCCTCAACCCACCCTCCCATTCCCACCTCCTCCAAAGCAAGGTCTCCCATGNAAAGTCCCCAGAGCCTGGTACTTTCAGTTGAGGCAGGTCCAAGACGCCTCCTCCCTGTGCCAAGGCTGTGACAGGTGTCCCACCATAGGTACTGGGCTCCAAAATACCAGCTCATGCACCAGGGATGGATCCTGATCCCATTGCCTGGGGGCCTCCTAAACAGTTCAGGCTAAACCATTGTCTCTAGTATCCAGAGGGCCGAGTCCAGCACCATGGGGGCTCCACTGCTATTGGTCCACAGTTCATGCATTTCCACTAGTTTGGCTGGCCATCTCAGTACATTTTCCAATCATTATCTCCATGTTTCTTGCTCATAGAATCTTTCCTCTCTCACAACAACCGGACCCTTGGGACTCAGGCTGGCACCTGGTTGTGAATATCTGCGTCTGTTTCCATCTGTCTCTGGATGAGGACTCATGGGGGCTCCTCGGCTATTGGTCCACAGTTCATGCGTCTCCACTAGTTTGTACAATCCACAGCTCCACGGAGGACACTGGGAAGATTGCATAGATTGTCCAGTGAGGGAGAACTGGATGAGATCTACATGGGCAGACAGGGGCTGAGGGGGAGAAATGGAGAGCAAAAGATGGAGGATGTGAGCATAGGGGAACGGGGGGTTCGAGTAGGAACAGGGACACCTGTCTCTTATACACATCTAGATGTGTATAAGAGACAGGTATTCACATGGATGAATACTCTGTCATCATAGAGCCCTGATCCAGAGACTGATGGAAGCAGATGCGGAGATCCACAGCCGGGCACCAGGCCGAGCTCTAGGAGTCCAGTTGATAGAAGAGAGAGGAGCTTCTATAAGCAAGGGACGACGAGATCATGATGAGAAGGTGAACTTTTTTTATTTTTAAAAAGTTTTAATTTTTAATTTTACATACCAATCCCTGTTTCCCCCTCCCTCCCTTTCTCCACCCCCTACCTTCCCCGGTCCACTCTTCAGAGAGAATAAGGCCTCCCTTGGGGAGTCAACAAAGTCTGGAATACTAAGTTGAGGCAGGATCAAGCCCCACCCCCTACCCACCCTGTGTCCAAGCTGAGCAAGCTATCCCACACTAGGTAAGATGTTCCAAAAAGCCAATTCATGCACCCAGTATAAGTCCTGGTCCCACTGCCAGGGGCTCCCCAAACAGATCTAGCGGCATAACAGTCACCCACATTCAGAGGGCCTAGTTCACTTCCAAGGTCCCATGTATGTTCCCCAGCTGACAGGACAGAGTCCATGAGCTTCTAACAACTTGGGTCAGCTGTCTCTGTGGTTTTCCCCATCATGATCCTGACCTCACTTGCTCCTGTGATCCCTCCTCTCTCTCTTGAACTNAAGTCTAGAAGTACAGCCNAGTGCTTGATTGTGAATCTCTGCATCTGCTTCCATTAGTTACTGGATATAGGTTGGGGTAGTCACTAATCTGATTATAGGGGAAGGTAAGTTCAGGCACCCTCTGTATTATTGCTATCTTAGCTGTTGTCTTCCTCGGGGATTCCTGGGGATTTCCTTAGCACCAGGTTTCTCCCTAACCCCTTAATGGTTCCCTCTACCAAGCTATCTCTTTCATTGCTCTCCCTCTCCATTCTTCCTTCCGCTTGACTATCTCAGTCCTTCCTGTTCCCATCACCCATCCTTTCCCTTCTACCCCACNGCTCCCAATTTACGGAGGAGATCTTAACTGTTTTCCCTACCTGGGGCCCTCCATGTGTGTCCCTTTTAGAGTCCTCCTTTTTACCTAGCTTTTCTAGAGTTGTGGATTGTAGCCTGGTTATCCTTTGCTTCGCATCTAATGTCTATTTAAGAGTGAGTACATACCGCTTTTGTCTTTCTGGGCCTGGGTTACCTCACTCAGGATGATTCTTTCTAGTTCCATCCATTTGCCCTCAAATTTCATGATGTCATTGCCTTTAAAGAAAGAAATTGAAGATATCAGAAAATGGAAAAATCTCCCATGCTCTTGGATAGGTAGAATCAACATAGCAAAATATGGCAATCTTACCAAAAGCAATCTACAGACTCAATGCAATCCCCATCAAAATCCCAACATAATTCTTCACAGACCTTGAAAGAACAATACTCAACTTCATATGGAAAAACAAAAAACTGAGGATAGCTAATCATGTACAATAAAGGAACTTCTGTAGCCATCACTATCCTTGACCTCAAGCTCTACTATAGAGCTATATATAGTAATAAAAATAGCTTGGTATTGTCATAAAAACAGTCACGTGGATCAGTGGAATTGAATTGAAGACCATGACATTAATCCAAACACCTANTAATATCTGATTTTTGACAAAGAAGCCAAAATTATAAAATGGCAAATAGAAAGCATCTTCAACAAATGGTGCTGGCATAACTGGATGTCTACATGTAGAAAAATGCAAATAGATCCATATCTATCCCCATGCACAAAACTCAAGTCCAAATGGATCAAAGACCTCAACATAGAAGCTACACTGAACCTGACAGAAGAGAAAGTGGGAAGTAGGTTCAAATACATTGGTACAGGATAACACTTCCTAAATTTAACACCAGTAGCACAAACACTGAGAGCAGCAATTAATAATTGGAACCTCCTGAAACTGAGAAGCTTCTGTAAAGCAAAGGATACAGTCAACAAGATAAAATGACAGCCTACAAAATGAAAGAAGATCTTAACCAATGCCACATCTGACAGAGGGCTGATCTCCAAAATATATAAAGAACTCAAGAAACTCAAATTTAGACATCAAAAGACCAAATATTCCAATTTAAAAAATGAGGTACAGAGCTAAACAGAGAATTCTCAACAGAAGGATCTCAAATGGTGAAAGACATTTAAAGAATTGCTCAACATNCTTAGCCATCAGNGAAATGAAAATCAAAACAACACTGAGATACCATTTTACNCCTGTCATAATGACTAAGATTGAAACCACTGACAANATCTTATGTTGGAGAGGATGTGGAGAAAGGGGAACACTCCTTCAATGCTGGTGGGAGTACAATCTTGTACAGCCACTCTGGAAATTAGTGTGGCTGTTTCTCAGAAAATTNGGAATCAACCTACCTCAAGACCCAACAATATCACTATTGGGTATATACCCAATCATACCACAAGGACAGTTGCTCAACTATGTTCATAGCACCATTATTTGTAATAGCCAGAACCGGAAAACAATCTAGATGCCCCTCAACCGAAGAATGGATAAGGAAAATGTGGTACATTTACAAAATGGAGTATTACTCAGTAGTGAAAAACAATGACATCATGAAACTTGTAGGCAAATGGATGATCTTCCAGGTTTTTTAAAATTACATTAAGATTTGACTGACAGAAAGGCTTACTGTCAGAATTTCTACTGATGAAGAGAACGACCTACAGATCTATGCTACTGGGGATGTGAAGACACACCAGCAGAAGCACGCCTACCCCTGAATCCCTCATTCCAAACCTCCTTTTTCTTTACATGGCCACTTTCCTGTTGGTGACAAGTCTCATAATGAATGTGGTTTTGCAAATTATATTTATTTAGTAAAGATACCATGAATATTATGATGTTTAATATTTTTAATGAATAAATATTGGACTTGACCACTGCAAATATAAAGCTTTATCAGAAGAATAAATTATAGCTGCATTTTTGTATTTGATATATAGAAAAATCCTGAACTTCTACTTGCTTCTATCTACCTGTTTTTTTATGGCTGTGGCTGAGGGGCCAGCACTTTTGAGAGGGCTGGGTCTGTGAGCAATGTACAAATAACATGGATGTAGAAGTTAAATTCTTAAGGGAACAGAGGCCTCTAATAGGAGGCAGAGGGGTAAGAAATGGAAGGATAGCAGGGTATGTGGATTATAGGCTCACAGAACATTAGATATTTATGTGATTGTGAAGGTATANACCCCAGTATAAGAAAATATATTTTAAGAAGATTCCTCCAATAAAAAAGAGCAGAGGCTGAAACCAAGTTCCTGTAGAAAAGCAAGTAAATGCAGAGTTGTGAGCTGTGTATGCATCAATGTCTTTAAGCAAGTGTCACAGTGTCCTTCAGGCCTACATTTCCCACCTAAACACATAGGCATACTCTTTTAATTCTTCTTAATACTGGAGATGCATTTAGTGTTGATATTCAATAAGAAAAATCTCACATTTATTATTATATAATTATTATAGTTATGTATTTTGTATTATAGTGTTTCATACCAATGTCTGTCACTNCAATTATAGAATTAAAGACAGATATTTATTTAAAGACAGTAATTTATTTACTAAATATTTCTAAATATTACTAAATATTGTGAGNTCTGTTTCCACACTGTAAAAGGATACTAGATATTTAAAAAAATCAACTGAGGCATCTCACCCTTATAACCAATGAAACTATAAAGATGTGGAAATTTTATACTACAAAACAAGCTTTGCATTAGTCAGCTCAGAAGAAGGGTAGTTCATTTGAGGGCTCATGTTGTAAGAATTGGTGACAGAGAAGCATGGATATTATAATGGTGACATCTGATAACTAGTTCTAGTGTGTCATTATGGTGTATATGTTTCTAATCCTTTTATGCATATGTACACAGCATGATAAATTCAATGTGAATGTGTAATAAGTGTTTGTGTCTTCAATGCCATCTCACCTGTGCACCTTATCCCNTTTTCACTTTCCCATGNATCAAAAGNGAACAGTAATTGTTTTAATTANATTAACATCATTATCATCATTATTATTGCTGTTATTATTTTTTAAGAGAGCATCTAGATGAAACCCAGAGTAGAGGGAAGAGAGAGTAAGGACTACAATTTCTTANAGTCCCAAACTCCCATTGTATCAGAGTTCCTACCAAGGGTTGAATTAAATGTGGAGACAGGATGCAAGACCCTAACACAGCCAGCAGAATACAGAGAGTCTCCTAGGAAGACATGTGCAGAAGGCAGCTAAACTTCAAGATATTGTGGACAGCTGGCTGCACTAACCTGCTGTCTTATTCCTGAACTCTTTNTAATGTCATCCCACATAGTACATAACTCTGGAGCTATAAGATAGTGTATCTAAAATTGATAGACTCTGTCTGAGCTAGGCATATCAGCTTTTCTGTTTCACATGAAGGAAATATANACACAAATGTTAAGATAGTTGCCCAAGTTAAACTGATAATTTTATGACAAAGTAGGTTCTGAGTGCACCCATCAGCCTTATGCTCTAAAGGTTATTAAGGNAAATAGTCATGAATTAAAAATGTGAAAAGAAAATTCTATGATGATATATGTGAAANAAACCATGAATGTAAGTGAGAAAGTGCTACTTAATCCACTTAATTCAAATCCAGAGTGATAAATAATACAAATCGAACTTGCAATCCCACTGATAACTTAAGTTTTAATGCAGAGGTGTCAGGAAAGTTAAATCTTAAATTTTAAAAACATGTTCTACTTCATTATACCATAAGATACAGAGATATCAGTCATCACAGAATACTAAGTATTAATTACTCAAAAGCAATGTATCTTCAGTACTCTGAAATATTAAAAAATGCTCTCAATTTTATTTGAAAGCAAAGAAAATACGTTCTTTCCTTTTTGACTGGAATGGCCAAGTTTTAGTTTCTTGGGACAGTTTTGCTGCTATAAAAACTGCACAGGAAAGGCTATACACTAGACCCTGGAGCTGCCTACAATGCAGGCCACTCACAGGGAGATGAATAATTACATAATCAGGAATCCCTGGCTAAATTTCTTTGAATACANCCTTCATGAAACTCTTGTGAATCAGTTCTCCAAGGAGCATAGCAGAGGATGCTGGCAGGAAGGAAGTTGGACTGGGCATGGTCAGAGTCCAATTTTGGAGAAGCAAAAGGCAGGGAATTTGCAGAGTTCATAATCTAATATACAGTAAAAACAAAACCAAGGCTGGGAGTGGTGGCACACACCTTTAATCCCAGCACTCAGGAGGCAGAGGCAGG
>LZPO01076219.1:68470-85069 GCA_001675575.1 Neotoma lepida
GCCTACCTCTGCCTCCCAAGTGCTGAGATTAAAGGCGTGTGTCATCACCGCCCGGCTTGAATAATATTTTCATCATTCATTCATAAATTGATAAATTTCTAAGCTGTTTACATTTTCTAAGTATAGTTGGACAGAACAAAAATGGACATCCATGAACAAGTATCTGTGTAGCAAGATTTGATATAATTTGGGACTATGCCTAAGTGATACAGATGGATCATAAGATCATATCTCTAATGTTTTGATTAAATTTCACACTGCTTTTCACAGAGGCTTCCCCCATTTTGCATTCTCACCAAGAGTGAATAAGTTTATCCATACCTATACCAGCATTTGTTATCGTTTTTGTTATTGTTGTTATCATGGTCATTTAATTTGTGTAAAATAGAGTCTCAAAACAGTTTTAATTTGATTTTTCATGATGGTTAAAGATGGTGAACATAAAAAAATGTATTAACCATTCCTATTTCTTTTTTTGAGAAATCTATTTAGTTCCATGCACCAATTTTTCAATTATTTTGTTCCCTTGAGGTGTTTTGTTTTGTTTTGTTGTTTGGCTTTTTTTCAGAGGTTTTGTGTATGGGTGTATTGTAGATACTTACATTCTGTCAGATGTAAAGCTGATATAGATATTTTTATATTCTGTAGGCTTCCTCTTCACTTGAATGATGGTGCCCTTGCTATAGAGAAGCTTTTTACTTTCATAAGTTCTCATTTATCAATTATTGGCCTTAATGCTTGTGCTATTAGAGTCCTATTCAGAAAGCCTTTTCCTTGCCTATAATCAAAAGAGTTTTATTGATTTTTCTCCTCCAAAAACCTCAGGGAAATAGGTCTTACATTGAGATACTTGATAAATCTGAAGTTGAGTTTTATGCAAAGTGACAAGNAAGGATTTTCTTTCTTCTGCACACAGCTGTTGTACTGGCTTCTTTGNCAAAAATGAGATGGCTCAAGGAACCAGGCTTCATGTGGGTCCTAAATTGTAGTCCATTGAACAATGTTACTGTTTTAAAGTGAGCACCACATTTCTTCTAATACTGTGGCTCTGAATTATGGCTTGAATATGTGAAGATGATACTTCATGCTGTGTTTATAGTGACTGGAATTATATTGTCATTCTAGTTATTTTTTGTTTCTATATTAATTTTGTGATTTAAAAAAAAATTTCAGTGAAAATTTGTTTAGAATTTTGATGGAGATTGCAATGCACTGTCTTTTTTCAGTGTATTAAAGTTTTCATTGTGGAGGTCTTGCACCTCAGTTAGGCTGGTTCTGAGATTTGTTTTCTATTTTATTTGTGGTTACTGTGAATAGGATTTTTGTGTGTATATGTTTTCTTTCTCAGCGTCTTTCTCATTGTTAATATCCCTCTTGATGAAGGGCCTGGAGATTGGAGATACATGGAACTTATCTCAACATAAGGAAAACAATATGCAGTATGCTCATGAATGACATCCTGATTAACAGAGGGAACTTGAAAAATTTCCAGTAACAAAAAGAACAAGACAAGGATGCCCATTCGTTTCAGTCTCATCGGTGTATGTAACACCTGGAATCAGCTAGTGCAGTTAAATAAGACATGAAGATGCAGAACATACAAAGAAGACCAGGAGAAATCAAAGTGTCCTTATTAGCAGATGATATGATTCTTTTATAAGAGACCTTAGAGACTCTACTAGAAAATATCTACAGCTGAAAACCAGGAAAAGCAAAGTAGCAGGATAAGAAATTATTGTACATANATAACCTTCCTGTATCCCAAGAATTGAGAACATTGTAATTAACACTCTACAGTTACCTTTTGACATACTTGCTTATATTTTTGTATCATAAGTAGCACTTAAAAATAGTTTTCCCCAAAAGATGTCCACACCTTAGACTACAGAACTGTGGAATGTTATTCTATATGAATTGAATTAGGATTTCAGAGAAGGCCTAACTTCACTGCCAGATCATGTTTACAAAAGTGAGAATAAAGGACAGAAGATCATACAAGAAGAAATGTGAGAAGCTAGAGACTGGAACCACATCCCCATAGCTTAAGGACATGCACAAATTTGGAGAAATTTGGAATCCCCAGAGTGTCCGTATCAGACATGGCCCCTTTACTAGCCTAATTACAGACAAGTAGGTTCTAGGATTTTAGAGAAAAAGTTTGCATTGCTCAAAGCTTTTCAATTTATTGCATCTTATGTGGAAGATTTAGGAAACTGATATATTAGTCACAAGCAAGCAGTGCTTTCTTATAGTAGANAAAAAGAAAAATGTTGAAATTGCCAGAGCAATTAAATGACATGGAAATTGGTTTATAATATAAATACCAACTGTTTGATTTCTAAGATAGAAACAATACAACTCTTTTTTTTATTATTTGAGCTTATACTACATTTGTCCCTTGCCTTTCCTCTCTCAAAAATATTCCCATATAACCTCTCCATGTTATCTTTCAAATTCATAGCTATTGCTTTCACTAATTGTTGTTACATGCATGTATGTGTATGTATATACATTTGTATTCTTAAATATAACCTNGTAAGTCTGAATAATGTCACCTGTATGTATATTTTCAGGGCTTACTATTTGGTATTGGATAACTCAACAGTATATCAACAGAATACAAATATGTGATTCAATTTTTACACTTTAACAAAGAATCTTACATCCACATTCAACACCAATTTTATGAAATATCATCTCCGATTCTCATTCTCATAGGACAAAGTAGCTGTCTTCTAACTTGTACAGGGTTCTTGGTAAAGTTAGTTGTGAACATGTTTTCTCAGCTTGTGAAATAACTTAACACCCNTGGTAGAAAACTCCCCTGAAACAAACTATCTGGGAATATCTCTCTTCACTTCTTTTAGTTCCTGGATTTAGTGAAAAAACCTTGTGTTTAGATCTGCTGGTTATATTTTAGGATTTGCACTGGGATAAGCCATCCTTGCTTGCTAGTTTAGGCAAAGACAGTAAGTGGTTTTCTTTTTTTGTTTGTTTGTTTGTTTGTTTGTTTTTTCCAGAAAGGAAGTGTAAACAGTACTAAGCAAATCTTGAAGGTAGTTTTATAAGGAAAGAGTATGTTTGTCAGAGCATATAGGATACTAAAACTATACAAAGGTTTTTAATCTATATAAATAAAAAAAAGTTGCCAGGCAGAGGTGTCACATGCCCTTAGTCCAGCACTTGGAAGGTAGAGGCAGGCAGATCTCTGAGTTCCAAGGCAACCTGATCTACAGAGTGAGTTCTAGGACAGCCAAGACTACATAAAAGTGCCCCGTTGTGAAAACTTGAATGATGATGATGATGATGATGATGATGATGATGATGATGATGATATTTAATAGACATTTAAAGTATAATTCCTTCCAATTTTAGGCATTTGTAATTTCCTGTACTTTAAGTTTTACATACTGGATCTGATGATAAAGGAAAGAGGTACAGCTGAAAATATGTTTCAGTGGGTTAGAGAGATTGCTGCTCTTGCACAGAACTAGGTACAGTTCTAGGCACCAATGTGGTAGCTGACAATCACCTCTATCTAGGTAATCTAAAACAATCTCCTGGGCTCTGTGGCAACGGGATATAAATACCAGGCACATACAACCATGTATGCAAGCACTTATACACATTAAAAAAGGAAAAAAATAGTATCCAAGTATAATATGCTATGAAAGTACTCTAACTTATCATTTTCAATGCACTAGGTAGTTTGATTTTAATTTTTGGGTATTTTATTACACTAAGATTTGAAGATACAAATGTATTCAGATACGTGTGTGTGTGTGTGTGTGTGTGTGTGTGTGTGTGTGTCCAGGTATGTGCTCAATAACACTCAACACTCCAGCACTTTAGGACAGTGTCTAATGTGATACTAAAAGTAATAATTTGCAAAGTTTGTGACAAAATAGAAAACTGTGTAACTCATCTTGCTTATATGAGAACATTTGTATTTTTGTAACTTCTTGGAGATATATATATATATTATGTATATTAATTATTTATATACATATTACATAAAATGACATGATAACCCTGGGCATGTGCATTTTGAAAGTGATAATGTCTACTAAGAAATGCACCTGGCTCAACATTGGATTATAGCTGTTACATTATCCTTTTACATTTGACAGGATATTCTGCCATGCAATAAAGTACAAAATATAATAGCTACTGTGAGGTATTTGAGATGGGAAAGTTCAGTATAGCTAGGGATCTCTACACTTGTTCTTAACTAAGATGTTGATAATATTTTAAGAAACACAATACCCATACACTATAAGATGAATTGCTAGACAGTCTTAATAAAAAACCTGGAGGCAGGTATTGGGGTTAAAACCAAGAGATCAGAAAAGCAGAAAGAAGCCAGNNANGTTCTTACCACTTGGAGATCCTCAGCCAAAAAGACCTACTTCCTGTATACTCACACTTATATGCCTTTCTTTTATGCCATCTCATTTCCTCTCTCTGCCTAGCTACATCACTTCCTCTTCCTGCCCAGCTCTGTCACTTCTGGTCTGTCTGTTCAGACCTCCAGACCATTATGGTTAGTGCTGGGATTAAAGGTATGTACCACCACACCTGGCTCTGTTCCCAGTTTGGCCTTGAACTCACAGAGATCCAGATGAATCTCTGCCTTCAGAGTGATAGGATTAAAGACATGTGCTACCATTGCCTGACCTCTATGTTTACTATAGTGGATGGCANCCACATTTTTGGAATTACCAAATATTTGGAAGTATAGGTGGTATTTGGAATGTGATGCTGCTACTAATTGTAGTGATATGTGTTAGGAGATCAAGTTAAAATCCATTCAACTGATAAATAATGAAATAGATTTTTTCTGCTAGCATTTGTAGTCAATGATTGAGAAGACATGCATTCCATCTTACAGATTTACATTGTATAATAATAATAATAAGGAATTAAAAACCCATAAGATAAAGCCTGTAAAAATTTCAGAATGGAAGGGGAAGAGGCACATGGATTTCCACTCCTCGATGAGGAACTATTGGTAATTGATGGTCACTAGTTGAATGAAATTTAGTTTTCTTTAATAATGTGGTCCATGCTAGAATGACTATGGTGCAGTGGATGATCTCATAGGCATGTATGTACTGGAACTTCCAACTGAATTCAGTGGATTGAAAAAAAAAAAAAAAAATGCTTGAAGTTCAGAGGAAGAAGTGGTAGGAAGAGTCTGAGATGAATTGGGTTGATTAATGGGGGCTGAATTGATCAAAACATCTTTTGTAAATNTGTGAAATTCTATAATAATGTTAAATATTTCACAAATAACACTCATATACACCATCAATTCTACCAATCCACGAACATGAGGTGTTTTTCTCTTTTCTAGTGTCTTTCTCTGTTTCTTTCTTTAGAAGTTTAATATTTTCATTGTAAATGTCCAAAAGTTGCTTGGTTAGATTTATTCCCAGGTATGTTACTCTCTTTGAGGTTGTTGGGAATGGGAGCTTGCCCATGAGCTTCTTCTCCATATGTTTGTTGTTGATGTATAGAAAAGCTATTTATTTGTGCAATTGACTCTGTATCCTGCCACATTTCTGAATTTGTTTATGACTTCTNGAACTTTTGTGATAGAATTTTTGGGACCGCTAAGGTGTAGCATCAAGTCATCTGCAAACAGGGATAGTTTGACTTTCTTTCCCCATTTGTATCCCTTTAATTTCCTTCTCTTTCCTTACTGTTCTAGCTAGTACCTTGAGCAGTCTATTGAAAAGGAGTGGATCATTCCTGACTTCAATGGTATTGCTTTAAGCTTTCCCCATTTAGGATGAAGCTGACTGTAGATTTCTCATATAGAGCTTTTATTATGTTAAGATATATTCCCTGTTGGCCTACATTNTCTAGGACTGATATCATGAAGGCATTTAGGATTTTGTTAAAGTTTGTTTTTCTGTGTCTGTTGAGATGATCAAGTAAATCTTTATGTCCATTTTTGTACATTTTTTGTACATTTATTGATTTCCATCTGTTGAAGAATTCACACATTCCAATGATAAAGCCAACTTAGTTATTGTGAAATCTTCATGAGGTGTGTTGGTATTCTATTGGCAAGTATTTATTGAGCATTTTTTGAGTCTATGTCTACTGTGGACATTACCTTATAGCTTTCTTTTTTCTTATGTCTTTATCTGGTTTTGATAGGAATCTTTACAAGACTTTTAGTCTTTGATAGGAGTTTTGTTTTGTCTTTTTCTGGATTGGTAGGAGTTTGGAGTGTTCCTTCTGTTTTCTGTTTTACAGTAGTTTAAGCAGGGTTGATGACAGATCTTTGAAAGTCTGGTAGAACTCTACTCTGAATGCACCTAGTCCTGGACTTTATTTAGCTGAAAGGTTTTTACTGTTATTTCAATCTCATTAGTCCTGAGTCTGTTTAGGCTGTTGACTTATTCTTGGTTCAATTTTGTTGTTTTGGTTGAATCTAGAAATTTAGAAATTTGCTCATTTCCTTTAGGATTTCCAGCTTAATAAGGTATAGGTTATTTTTTTATTTTTTTTTTTATTTTTTTGGTTTTTCAAGACAGGGTTTCTCTGTGTAGCTTTGGTACCTTTCCTGGAACTCACTTGGTAGCCTGGGCTGGCCTCGAACTCACAGAGATCCGCCTGCCTCTGCCTCCTGAGTGCTGGGGAGGTATAGGTTATTAAATATTTCCTTATAGTATTTTTTAATTTCTTTGATGCTTGTTACAATGGCTATCCATTACTTTTATGATTATATTAATTTGGGCCCTCTTTTACTTTCTTTGGGTTAATTGGATCAAAGATCATTCAATTTTGTTTATTTGCTCAAAGAACTGGCTCTTAGACTTTGTGATTTATTATATCATTTCCTACATTTCTATTTCATTGATTTCTGNTCTGATTTTTATTTTTTGTTGTTACCAAATGAATTTGAATTTGATTTGTTATTTTACTTTTCCAAATTTTTGAGTGGCTTCTGTAGGACATGTATTTGTGCTTTGTCTAATTTTAAAGGTAGTCACTTAGAGCTATAACTTTTCCTTTTAACACTGCTTTTGATGTGTCCCAGGGATTTTGTTGTGTCATATTTTCATTTTCATTTAGTTCCAGGAATTTATTTCTTTCGTGATTTATTCTTTCAACTATTCATTATTCAATAATGAGTAGTTTNGTCTTCATGAATTTCTATATTTACTAGAGATTCACTTGCTATTGTTTTTGTATTTTATTACACGTGGTCAGATAGGAT
Organism: Neotoma lepida; assembly: GCA_001675575.1. Lineage (NCBI taxonomy): Eukaryota > Metazoa > Chordata > Mammalia > Rodentia > Cricetidae > Neotoma > Neotoma lepida. Next base: position 75,705 of record LZPO01076219.1, read on the forward strand.
ACAAGGAATTATTTCAGTCTTTTTGAATTTGCAAAGATTTGTTTTNCATTCCATAATGTGGTCTATTTTAGAACAGCTTCCATGTGATATTGAGAGGNATGTGTATTCTTTGATATTTGGGTAGAATATTCTCNAGGTATCTGTAAAGTCCATTTGATGTAAGGTATCAATTAGTTCTGATGTTTCTCTGTTTTTAATTTAGATCACATGTGTTTAGGGAAAAGTTAGATACTGAAGTCTGTTGTTATTAATGAACTGATGTTAATCTGTATCCTTAAATCCACTAGTACATTCTTTATAAAACTNGATGTACATATATGTTTAGGCTAGCAATGTCTTCTTGGCTAAGTGTTTCCTTGATTGGAATGAAGTGTCCTTTATATCTTCTGTTTACTTTAACTTTGTAATCTATTTTGTCAGATACAAAGATAGGGATGCCTGCTTGTTTCTTTGTCACATTTGAGTGGAGTAACTTTGTCCATGCTCTTACTTTCAGGTGGCACCTGGGTCTAAAGATAAGTTGTGTTTCTTGTAGACAGAAAGTAGATGGGCTTTGTTTCTTGATCCATTCAGTCAGCCTGTGTCTTTTGATTGGAGAATTGAAGTCATTGATATTTAACATCATTATTAAAATNTGTGTTAATTCCAGCCACTTTGCTGTTTTTTGGTGTTGTTTGTATTCTCAGTGATACATTTATTAATTAAAAAATGATAATCACAGTAAAATCACTATCTAAAACTCCTCTTCCTAACATATGGTTGCTTGTACATCACAAGGTTAACCATCATATACTGACGTTCTCTTCCTGATTCTTCTCCAAGTAGATCCNGAGATTTGAAATTTACCTGCCTCATTTTTTTAACTCTGATAAAATCGTGCTCAAGTTCCCATTTTAGTGTCATCTTAAATCATTGTGTTAGTGAAACTGAGGACCCCAAGAAGGGACCATGATTTCCTCAGTATCATAACTTTGGTGCAAATAAATAGTATTTATTTTATTATTTTATCATTATTTATTTATGTTTTATATATATATATGTATATATATATATATTCCTTACCAAAACACTGAGTTTCAGAAGTTTCCCAGTCTTATTTGTAATAGAACTAGAAGTCTAGTCTAGAGTATTCTCCCATATTCATGCTATTCCTCTACATTTTTGTAGGAGTTACAAGGATCCCAAAACAAAGTAGGCTTCAAGTGTATATGTTCTGAAATATGTAGATAATACTGAGGTTGGATTAAAATGATAATCCTGGCAGGGGCATGTAGTGTATACTGGGCTATAGGGAACCTAGATTAATTTCCCCAAATGCAACAACATTGTCACATGGAGGGTAGAGATGATTAGGTCAAGCTGTCCTTGGGAGATAGAGCTAGAGTTGAAGGAAAGTCTGAGAACNTAGAAACCATCATTTCTCTGGGTGAGTTCAGGAAACACAGGTTTAAAAAAATCTTTGTGCTAATAAATATGTTGGATATTTTTGTAAAAGTTCACTAAGATTGTACCGGTTTATTGTTCTACTATATTGAATGAAGACATAAAAACAAAATTCAATCTAATATCTACTGTACTACTCCATCTACTTTGTCGTGTTTGTGTTTCCTGCAAAGAGTTTGTTTTCAGGAGAATTCATGAGTTATCCTTACTAAAAGAAAAAAGTGCTCAACTTTGTATCATCCTTTGTGTTATCATTTGTTTTCAGTACATTGTATTCAGGAAAAATGTTAGTAAATCTCACAATAATGTATTCAAATAGATGGGGTATACTCTCAACTCCATCAAAGATAATTCTATAATAAGNACCATCATAGAAAATTACATTTGTTATGAGATATTAATTATCATATTAGCCACATGAATTATCCCATATTTTTAATACAGTAAGTATATAAAAGATTGTAAATGCTGTGGTTGTGATACTAAACCAAAATTAAGAATGTCTAAAATTAACTCCTTAGTAAGATGCTCCATTACCTTTACTGATGATGCTTTAGGTTGATTTATTCCTATAATCNTCACAGTCCACTTATTTTATGGAAAGTGGNACTTTGCTGGACATAAACACTCACCAGGAAATTGTCACTGAAAGTGACATAGACTGTTAACAAAAATTCACAGGACNATGAACACATGCAAGCAACATTGCCCCTGTCATAAAAGACTAAGAGGGGAGGGAGAGGGAGACCATGCTCCTTCATGCTTAGCCTTTAGTGTTTCATTTACTCACCCTTGTGGGAATGAAATAAAATATTTCAATGGACAAAAGATGCAAATCTAAACAAAAAATATATCAAGAATTAAACCAATATTAGGAAACACAAGATGACATATCAATATAGAGAGCAAAGTATTCTTGCTTGAGTAGATCAAAACAAACACTAAACTTACCAAGATCAAATTACTAAGAATCATCTTAATCCACATGTTAGTTTTAGTTGTGGTTAGTTTCCTGACTTGTCTGAGTGATGCTTTTCTAAATAAAAAAATTCTGATACTGAAAATTCCATTCAAATATAGAACCTTAGTTATATTACTATTATATAAATCATAGACTCGCTGGGCNGTGGTGGTTCACACCTTTAATCCCAGCACTCAGGAGGCAGAGGCAGGCGGATCTCTGTGAGTTCCAGGACAGCCAGGACTGTTACACAGAGAAACCCTGTCTTGAAAAACCAAAATAAATAAATAAATAAATAAATAAATAAATAAATAAAAATAAATAAAAATAAATCATAGACTCACTCTGTAGCCCAGGCTGGGTTGAAACTCACTGTTTAGCTCAGGCAGACCTTCAACTAATTTATCAGTCTTCCTTCCTAAGCTTCCTATGAGCTGAGATTACAGGCACGAAACACACATTGGATTTAATTGGCTTTTTAGATCTTTCTTATTTCTAAATTTGTGAGGATTAACAAAGGCGAATACAACAATTCTTTTTTTCAGTAGAACCAGAGAACTTGGATGTAAGCTCAACATACATAGAAATAGAATATTCAATATGAACTAGACATTCTAATAATCACATTGGAAACACAGATTCCTCCAAATAGAATGATGTCTCAATAAACCCTTATAAGTTGAAAATACATTTAATACATTTAATAAGTAGTACTTATTGTATTGGGTAATACTCCACCCAATATTCTAGTTAAGTAGCTCAGATCGATGACCTTGAGAACTTCTGTTTCACTGGGAGATAAGACTGTCATTGCTCTGTCTCCTAGGAAAGATTTTTCCTACACTACTTATTGTGGAGAAGATCTCACCTCAAAATGTGAAGCCATTTCACTGATTATGCATGACTTCCACACAATTAAAGTTGTGGAAAATGGAAGTTAAAACTTTACAATGTTGCTAATGCTTATATTATAAACAAGATTAAAAATACTCTTATGGATCTTAGAAATATATGTTAAGCTGATTACATGTTTTGTGTCAAGATAAGCATAAAACAGCGAAAGGTAAGGATGTAATCACAATGAGAAATATATAGCACATCATAAGGTTTTAAATTTTGTTTTTTGTATATTCTTTTTTGTAACTTTGTGTGGGTTTGTACATATGAATGCATTGTCTGAAGAGACCAGAAGAAAATATCAGAGGCCCTGAAGTCAGTTACAAATGATTGTGAAACAGTAAGTGTTGGTGATAAGAACTGANTTTGGGAACTCTGAAAGAATGCTGCTTTTAATGACTGGGTCATATCTCCAGTCTCTATCATGAGTTCTTATATCAGATTATTCATCTATTGCTCTTTATGGAAAACTGATAATTATACCCATTGTTCTAGTCATTAATAATGTGCATACATTATTAATAAAGCATTGGACTTATATAAGGCTATAAGTTTCTAGTTGCTAGAAATGAAACCAATTAACCAAAAAGAAGCTAAACTAACTTGAGAGTCATTGAGATAGCAGTGCATTTAGGATACTANCAACATACCTAGAAATGATTTTAAAGGTCCCATATCACCAACGCTTACTGCATACTATAATTGCTAATGTACCAGATTCTTTCCTGGAAATATTATTGTTTTGGTTTTAATAGTATCTCTTCAAAATTCTGGTGTTGTTGAATTACAACCTTTAGAATTAAGCAAAAACTACCAGTTCGGCACTTTTAAAGATTCATAACTTTTTATTTAAAGATTGATCCAAATTGACATTATATGAAACAGTATTGATTGACTCCACAAACTCATTGTAGTTCTTAGAGAGATGCGGTAGTGAACACTGTCATCCTATCTGTGTTCAGTTATGGTTGGGATTATGATCCCTTGGAATTTCCAAGAAACAAAACTATTTCANTCTAACTGTACAGTGTGATTCAAGCTTTTGTGTCAGGGAAGTCTCTCCACTGAGGCTGGTGTTCTGTGTAGAACCAAATGTAGTGAGGATCTGGGAGTCAGATAAGACAATCACATAGTGCTGTTACAGAATCAGCCTCTATGTGTCCTAGTCTTATATTTGTCATCAACAAAAACCTTGGACCCACTGTGGGTCTTTTCTAGGAAACAGTGTGAAGTGAGTAAGTTGCCCTTGGTTGCCAAGTGAGCAAAAGTATGGCTCCCTTCCTCCTAAGTATNGCTCCTCTTCCTCCTATGTATGGCTCTTCTTCCTCCTAAGTATGGCTCCCTTCCTCCTTCTCCTTCACTGTTCCCTCCTGCTAAACATTCTACTTATACATAAGCCCTCATCTTGGGACNGATCTTTGGAGGAGAAGCAAAAGAACATACTGATACTTACAAGGTACTTACATGACAGATTCCTTTTTGCCTACCAAAGAAAATGTGATTTTCTTTCCTCTGAAAGTTAAGGTCACTCACAAAATGGACATCAATTTTCTGATAATGCCTTGTAATGAACATTCTTCTCTGCAGGTTCATCACCCAGCTGTTGGCTCTTCCTTTAAAGCATGCCTGTCACACACACTTCGATGTTCTAAATGATCTCTCACTTTCTGAAGATGCTCTTTATATACTTTTGCCATCAAAATTTCACAGTCTTCAAATTCTATCATCTTTATTAATCCATTCCACANTTTTTTTCTGTGAAATGCACAATTCGTTTAGTGCTCCCTAAAACTCCAGAAGTGCTTTATTTTCTGTCTACTTTTACCTTTAAATTTAATAAGCAGGATCTCTGTGTTTTCTAGACTACTAAATTGTAAACTAAATATACACAAGGAATAATTTCAATGTATGTCTTCACTTTGGATAGGAAAAACCATTGTATATTTGTGTGTGTGCCCTATTAACAAATTGCAAATATATATGATTTTATAAATACTACCACACATAAGATCTGTAGAACTATAGTACAGAATGTATTTCTTCAAAGATTCAGGAATTTTTATGTGTTTCATTNAAGGTATTATATGATCATCTAACAGAAAAATGGATAATCTTTAATTATTTATAATCATACTAAGGATGTACAGTGCTTGTGTAGAAAGCTTTGATTTCTCTTCAGTGGTAATAACTGATGTTTACAGTGCCCAATCATGTGCCCATGTATCCTGTGTGTTAAGTGCCTTTTCTTTGAGCTTTCATACTGCTGCTTGGATTCTGGCTCCTACATGGAGAAATACCTCTAACAATTTTAAGTACATGCTGCTGCTGCTGAATCTACCTGCCTTTCTGTGACTGGAAAAGTCATCACTTGATCTTCATTTTGACAGATATTGTTTATGGGCATGGAGTTCTGTGTTGACATATTTTATTGGAGTTTTGAAGCAGCAGTTTTCCTATCATCTCANTCATATTCTCACATTTCCCCCACAACAATTGTGCTGTCTGCATCAACTTCATTACTTTTTGTATATCTTAACATTTGGGGCTGCTTTAGTTTTAAGGATTTGTGCATAATATGGATGAGCTGTGAATGGCTTGCTTTCTTAAGGTTTGTTAGGTGTGAATTCAATAAGCTCACTGAATATCTTTACAGTTTTACAATATTTGGAAAATTGTTGACAACACATGGAAGCTCTGATTACCTGTGCTTTAGGAAACGTGGAGTTATTTCACTGCTTGTGGATTTTGTATGGACTGCTGCTTACTCTGTTTTTCTTGTCATATGTTTTATATAGACTTATTCTATGTCTTCAATAACTTTTCCAATTTAATATCTGCTATAAATTCACTTAGTCAAATTGATTATTTTTGTTTCATGTTCTTCTCAAATATTTGGTATCATGAATACATAACCACCACACAGCTTCCTGAATTATAATAAGCAAATAAAAGTTGCAGAAATGGTATAAAAGAAAACATAATTCAAAGTTACTTGAATATAGTACCTCTAAAAATCTTAACTTTATATATGTTATAAAGGCAGTGGGATGATTCTCGACACAATATAAAAGTTTTGTAAACTTTTCACAATTTGTTAGGATTCCAAGAGTTATATAAATTCTATTACTGATTAATCTTCAATAAACTACATTGGGCAAAAAAAAACTATATTCATGAGAAAATGGAGACAGGAAAAATAATAAAGTTAACTAACAAGAGGTGTCATAAGTTGAATTACTATATACAGTTTGCCTATTGCACACATCTGTTTAATATTTGTGGATTCAGTGAAATAAAGATAAAAATATAGCTTAAAACTATNCTGCCTCTTTACATGTTAAAAAGTAATAAATGACATAAATAATTTTTAAAAGCTTTATCTGAACTAAACACTGGCATAATTAAGAAAAATATTACTTAAATAATAGATGGAACTTATTCTATGAAAATCACTAATATGAGCAATTAAAAAGCATTATGAATTATAAATATTCTCGATTACATGAAGTATAATTTGTGAGGATGTGTGAGTGTTCTATGTAAATTAAGCATCATTTTATATTAGTGATTTGAACATTAGCAGATTTTGATGCCCATATGAGAGGTGGCCCAAGCACCAACCTCACATGGCTACTATATTTTGAATTAAACAGAGCTTGCATATTTAATACTGTGCCATTTAATTTTCACCTCATTGTACTTCTTCCTCAGGTCTTGTTCTCCCAGGAAATCCTTTTGTTGAACTCAGTGATTGTTTCATAGCTATACGTATTTTTTTTTTTTGTAGGAGAGAGGCAAAACACATATATCTACTCACCATTACAGGAAGCCAGGAAGCCCATCACGACAAAAGTACAGATACCACCAGCGTCTAATTTACAAACCTATGAATTTTAATGGGGTTACTCATAGGAAGACAGGTGAGAGTTACTTACAGAAGCAAAAATGACTCAAAGACAGCATCACCAAAGCCCATACTAGCATTTGTGACAACTCATACAAGGTATGAGCCTGGAGCACACTGCACAGTTTCCAGGCAGCTCACCAGGTTGGAAAGCGTCCTTTCCAAGGGACCCAGTTGGTCTAAACCTCTTCCAGGCATCTTGGTTGGTTTTTACTTCTGCCAGGAGAATGGTCTAGTTTCAGAAATTTCTTTGCAGCTTGGAGAGTCTCTTTTGCAGCTTTTCTTGTATAAGAGGGACTCTCAGCCATCTTTATTGCTTAATTCAGGAAGGAGAGGCCTACTGAAACTGGTCAGTTTCAGGGACTTCCTGAAGCTATTTTANGGTTTTTAGCTTCTGTATTACCTAGCGTCCCTGCAGGATGGAATATTTTAATCAAGCAGGAAACTATCACACAACAGTGACTAACATGCTTCAGGTGTAATCATATGTGGTTAATGTCTGGCACTGATTCAAACTAACCTTAGTGAGTCAGATAAGAATAATGTACCTCTTCCAGGCTCAATAATTACTGCATATTTGTTGCAACAAATTTCCTCCTTTCTTCCCTGTGGATCAGAGGAATTCACTGCTATTCATCACTTTCTGTGCCTTTTCTGTAAACATTCATTGCCATATTTTCAACATTGAATTATCCATTATGATTCCAGGAAAATCTTAAAGATTCCAATTTACAATTGACTTAAGCTTCTTGATTTTTTTTTTTGACTTATGTCTCTTCACCATATGCATACATTATTCTTATGTCAGTTTCTGGAGAATTTTAATATACCTGCTGAGTAAATTTTATCACCTAGAATTTAATTCTCCACCAGTGTCATGCTTCATTCACTCTCATCTGTTGAATGTAATCCTGGCTATTACTGAATATCCTTAGTTCATTGTAGCTTACTCTGAAGTATTATGCACAAATTTTAACTCTTGAAAATTAAAACACAAGTATATTCTCATGACAGAACTATTCCTGGTAGGTTCCAAGATCAAATTTTTCTGCCTAGAAACAAGAATTTCAAAAATGTTTAAAAATAAGTTATTTTTTACCCTTTTGCATAACTATCTATTAAACATGAAATGAGAATAATCCAGCTTTGTCACTGATTGGTGTGAACCAACTCTATTCCACTTACAAGGGTATGTGGAAACAGCAGAGATTGGGAGGATTTAATATATACATTTTTTCAGGTAGAGTTCATATGAGAAAATCTTAAAACGTATTTTCCTATTGTTAACCTACCATTTTGTAATGAAACACATCAAATATTAATTATCTTTGATCCTGTGATACAAATGCTGACTTGACTGAACACATGATCTGGTAGGGTCTACAGTATACATTTATTAAAGTCTAACTTTGAAAATATAATTGTTGAAACCAAAAAATATATATATATACAGTATCAGATCTGGAGAGTCTATAGGCCTATGTATACTTCAGAAAATTTGATTTAAAGATCAGTATGATGTAAGTCTCAGGTATTAGTGTTTATAACAATGACGTGATACAAGAAGTGTTCTGTTGGTGCCATGGGAAGTTGGATAATCACATGTTTATTCTTGGGTACCATTAAGGAAACAGAACAAGCTCAGACACTGTGTGAATGAATAGAATTCTATGTTTAAGAATCTTCAAGTGACCATCACTGCTTGGTTCTTGGATATTATATTTAGTACTACATTGACACAAGAAGGACAGATCCTATTGGACTTCCAGAGTTCTGATATTTTTTTTCTCCTTTGTTTACAGATTTGTATTAGACATTACACTGTCTTCCTGAGAGTGTTGGCACACACCTTTAATCCCAGCACTTGGGAAGTAAAGGCAGGCAGATCTCTATAAATTCAAGACCAGCCTAGAAGACATAGCAGGTTCTATACCAGCCAAGGCCACACACTGAAACCCTGTCTCTAAANAGATAAATGAATGTTATACAATCTGACATTTGTGAAACAAATTATATTTGGAAACTGTCAAGTACACTTTGAAACAATTTTTAATTATTGTAAACAGCCACATATCTTACAATAACAAAGTAAAGATCACATAAGATATTGCATATCAAATTATTCATTACTGGAAAATTATTTGACAAAAAAGACACTGT
>LZPO01076220.1:19512-44717 GCA_001675575.1 Neotoma lepida
AGAGATAGAGAGAGAGAGAGACAGAGCGCGTTCGGCCGCATGGAGAGAGAGAGGAAGAGAGAGACAAGGAGAAGGAGGAAGAGGTGGGATTTCCTTTGCACATGTGCGAAGTGAGAATGTGAAGTCACTTAGCTGGGGGAAGTGGCCAGAAATTCCAACAGGTGTCACATGGGATGGTTTCCTTGGTGAGGAGGCAGGGAAAGAGTCTGCTGTCCTGTCCCTGGGGCTCCAATGGCTGTTCCCAGTTGGTGTAGGGTGGGCTTATGACTCTGGTGGTTGCTGGGGTAGTTGGGCATGGTTTTCTTGGTGAAGGTGCAGGGAAAGGCAGCTGCTCGGTCCCTGGGGCTCCAATAGTTGGGGGGGAGGGGCACGTAATGAGCCCTCGGGGCCTAGGGGCTAGGTGGTCTGCAGTCCAGAGTTGGGGTCTTACGTGTTCCCAGTCAGTGCAGGGTGGGCGTATGATTCCAGTGATCTGGTTTGGTGGCTTGAGGGCTCCTTCTCTTGTGTTCTCAGGTCGACCTCTGCTTGCTGGCCAACTCTTTAGCTGATCTTGTTTCCTAAGACTGTAGGTTTCTGAGACCTCTTCCGAATGGCTCTTAGCTGACCAGGTTGATCAGTAGGGTAATTTCACCAGTGCCTCCAAGTTGTTGGGCTCCACAAGATAGGCAGCTGGGCTCTGGGCATGGCCTCGGGCCGAGTGCTCGGTCAGGTCTGGTGGCATTCCTCAATGATGGCTCCTTCCTCATGTGTTGGGATTAAAGGCTTTTGCCATTGCCGCTAGGCTCAGAGTTCCTCTTCAGAGACTTCTTATCTCTGTGAAATCTCAGACCCAAGATCTTTTTTAAATTAAAATATAATTGCATCCTTTTCTCCCTTCCTTTTCCCCTCTTTACCTTTTCCCCAATGTATTCACCCTTGCTCTCTCTCAAATTCATGGCCCCTGTTCCTTCAGTTGTTGTTACATTTATATACATATATATCACCAAATATGTGAATACAGGCTAACCTGTAACATTTCTTAAATCACTATTTGCTTAAGTCAGTGTTTTATAGATCAACAAATCCCTGGGATTCACATAACAGTCCATTTTCTTTCCTAGAATATTGACTGAAAGCAGACATAACTTGTTCATATAGAATTTAGTTTAACATAAAACCTAGAATGGGAAAGGAAAGTTTTCTCACTACAGGGTTTGTTTATGCCACCTTGCCTTTTGGCTTCATGTTTAGGATACTAGTTTCATTAATAATTTGCTATAGAAGATTCTAATTGAATTCCATTTCCTCTATTTAAGTAATGAATTTTATAAGGTCTTGTTATATATCAACAGTGACACTGTTGTCACTGTAGTGAATGAGTGTGTTTGGAGTAATTGTATAATCCATTATATCTGCAGACCCACTTCTCACTAACTAATTCCATTTCTGAGTCAGGCCTTTAGATTCAGTGTAATCAACTGATTGTTCTTCAGTCACATCTTGTTCTTGAATCTTAAGTTGTTTTGATAAGTCCTTCCTTCCTTACCACAAGACCTATTTGTGATGACTTCTTGGGCTGCCTTCATCATCCTTCTGTTGGAGTCTCTCTTTCCTTTCNTGCTATTTCATCCGATTTTTCCTTTCCTCCTCTCCTGTTTTATGTAAAAGTAACCTAAGGAAACTTGAAGATCAATGCTGTTCAGCACAATTTAAATAAAAATAAGAAAGCCCTCAAGATAGTTCTGCTGGTGACATGACTCCCGTAGACCACCTGGTGGGGGAGAGAACTGACTCTTACATGTCCTTCCTCCTATAGTACTTACCACTCCTCACTTAATTTGTTTTATTTATTTAATGATTTAGTTGTTTTATTTATATGTGTATGGGTGTTTTGCCTGTATGGGTGTATGTGTACTATGTGGGTGTAGTGCCTGCAGAGGCCATAAGAGGACTTTGGATTTTTTTTAACTGGAGTTCCAGGCAGTTGCGAGATACCATGTGAGTGCTGGGAACTGAACCTGGGTCCTTTACAGGGGCAGCAAATGCTGTTAACCACTGAGCCATCTCTCAGCCTCCTATATTTATTTTTTGTGTATTTTAAGCATTTTATGCAAATTGTGTTCTCATGATATTTGGTGAATAATAAATTAGTAATATGCAAATTATATAAATTGTGGTCTATGGATTTTGTGAAATTCTAATGTTAGGAATTTAAACAAAATGATTAGATTTCTTATTAGAAGAAAGGAAGTTAAATTTTTTACCATTTCTAGAGCCAAAATTTAAAAATAGTATTTGTTTCTGTTCCTATTAAATATCTATAAATTCCAGACTATCTGTTGCTTAAGCTTATTTGGAAAGGAAAGTTTACCATAATATTCATGGTCAGGCATCAGACTTCTATCATGATAATTTAGAAAGTGCAAGTTATTATGTAACTGTCCAGGTTCCAATAATCCTTTCTATGGAAGTCCTAGAAACAGTAAGTATCTTCTGTTGGCCGAGATCTCCAGCTCCAGGAAGAGCCTGGGTGCAGAGCAGCCCAGGCAGACTTGGGCANCAGAGTCCTGACAGTTCTCTCTTTTCAGCAGTGGGCATGGGAAGGATTTAGGTATCCTGTACTCCCAGTGTTGCTTTCATAAATAGCACTGATAAGGTTGAAGTTTTAAGGCAACTGATTTTTCCAATAATCTAAGAGAAAAGAAAACCCTCGTATTTTTCACTGTTTCCTTATTGAATACCAAGTTTTGTCTTTAGCTGAGAGCTACTATGAGTTTCAGTTGATGTCTATTTCTCTCTTAAGGAGACTATCACAAGTCACTCAACATAAACTGCTTTTAAGACCTGTTCCTGAAATGCTCTATCATTTATATATAAGTTAAACTCATTGTATAAGTAAAATAAACTGAGATGTCAGTTAATTTCCTGAATATAGTGTCATAATGCACAAAAGAATGCTTTATATTTACAGTTACATTTTTGTAGTCAAACAAATGCTTGTGCTAATATGTACAGATTTTTGTGCTACCCACATATGGCTTGGAAAATACATAGCATTTAATGAGTTTTGGTAGTTTAAATTTAGAAAGGGGCCATCATCTTACATAGGAAGGAGTCTAGTTGTGAAGGATTATGTCTAAAACGAAAGTCTCTAGTGTGTGAATATTGGAATTGAATATTAAGCAATAACATTTTTGTGAGACTCGTTCAGAATGGAAAGGCTCTCTTGCTAAGTAGTAAACAGGATGGCAGAAGCTGTTTGTAACCTAGGAGATTTTCTCAAACTTCTATGTCAGTACTGAGTCACTGTTAAATAGGGAACTTATTAACCATTAGAATTAGAATGGGAGATTTAGTTTTCTCGCCTATTTTGAGCCTTTGTATTTTCTATAATATGTATTTTTATAGCTTCTGTAAGAATCGATAAATTGTCAGTGTTCTTAATAAGAAAACACGAGCAATTAGGTCATCTTACAAGTTTGGCTCTTTATTAAGGGATAGTGCAATACCAGCAGAAGCAACTAAGGTCATAAATCCCTCCCTTCTCCAACCTAAACTGGTAAAATCTTGCAAAATAGTGGAAAATAATTGAAAAAATTATACAAAATAGGATTTATTAAAGACTGTAGGGCAGTTAGATCTTACAGGTTTTTTGATGGCTATAATGAGGTGTACATAATGAACAGCTTAAAGTCAGGAACAATGCAAATTATTATTTTAATACTCAAATATTTGAATGCAATCCACATAAGTATATACATTCCATCATATGATTATCATTTGGGCTTCATTGACTACCAGGAGACCTGGGTTCTTGTTCTAGCTCCATCAGACCTGTGTTGCTGAACAGAATCATATTTGGTAGCCTATGACATGGGCATAAATATTATTTATACTGCTCTGAGGAATCAGTAAGTAGGCCCTTGTGATATCAGTTTATATTCTTTTAGTTTGTCACTTTTTGGAACATGGAAGAAAAATAGAAATTATTATTTTAAGGATATTTTGTACTTATCTTGGTTATTTATATTAGAGTAGTTTAACTCCATGGTTTTCTTTGTCCATTGTCTCCTTATGATTTATAACACCAAGGTTATCTTTCCACAGTGGAAATAATCTTGGGTCCTGAAGCAGTGAACAGTCTTCTTTGACTTTGCCTCACTCTGGCATGCATTTGTACTTGTGGAATGCTGTATCTAGCATGACATTAGTAATTAGATATTTTAGAATGGAAAATCTGCTCTTGAATAATTTTATATTTCTTAAATCAATCCACTGTTGACATAAGAACAGATGTGTAGAGCAGTAAAATAAGCTGCAAAGTCCAGAAATNAAGGGAAAGCACAAATACGTTTGGAGATAGCATTTCTGTCTGTTGCAATCATAACACACTAGAGGAAAATGACAGTAGATAGTCATCTGTAGAATATATAATCTGACTGTTCATTGCATTATACACCAGAATGAATTTCATGTGAATTAAAAACTTAGAGAAAATGTACTAGGTCCATAGTACTGATGATTGTCTTGAAAGAGCACCCTAGAAATTATGTCGTTTAAAATATTCTTTACTTTGCCAGACTGAGCATCTTTGGGAAGAAATTCTGAACCCATGTGACCTGGATGAATGAAGAGCAACTGAATCAAATCCCTTAAATAAAAATTTATTGTTTACAAAAATATAATATTCTTTACTTTAAAACAGCAGTTCTCAACCAGTGGGTCGTGACCCCTTGGGGTTGTATGACCCTTTCACAGGGGTCACATATCAGATATCCTGCATATCAGATATTTGCATTATGATTTATAACAGCAAAATTACAGTTACAAAGTATCAATGAAAATAATGGTATGGTTGAGGGTCACCACAACATGAGGAACTGTATTAAAGTATTGCAGCATTAGAAAAGTTGAGAAGCACTGCTTTAAAGCAATCTGAGTTTTTAAGAGAAATGTCTAATTCTAGCTTGAAGCAAGAAATGAGTGTTGTCAGCTTAGAATATTTTGCTAATCACATTGCAAGAAAGCTTCAAGACTGGTAGTCTTTTAAAGCTTCAGAAGAATAAGATAAACTAAAAAATAGCAATAAAATAGCCAACATAGCAAAACAAAACAAAACAAAAATTAGCCCCCAAGCCCACTCCCCCACACTCCCAAACTCACCAATGGATAAAAGTCATGAATAAGTAGTTCATAAAGAAAGAAATTCAAATCATTTAAAATATGTGAAGTTTTGTTTAACCTCACAATGTTGATAAGTTTTACAGAATCAGGGCCTTTCACATATTGTTGGCAGGAGTGTAGACAATTACTCTAAGTCCCATTAGAGTATTACTTGCTAATATCTTAACAGAATTATTACACAGGCATTTTCCCTTTGGTATGAGACCAGGGAAAAGAACTAGATTTATGTGCAAGCATGACAAGGACTCAGTATTCCATTGCTGGAACTGAGCTACAGGGGCCTCTGTGCAAGGACCAGAGAGGCCTCTAGGAACTAAGGGTGGTCCCCCAACTGACAGCAAGTAAGAACTGTTTCTCAGTCCTACCACTGCAATACATGGGTTTTACCAATCTGTTGTTAGTAGACATTTTCTACAGTCCCCAATTAAGAGTACAGCTGATAGACACCTTGATTCTGAAACCTATAGTAGAGAAACCAATAGAACCCAATGAAGCTTCTATTGTAATTGTGTGTGTGTACATGTGCTTGTAGGTGCAAATGAGCATGCCTGTGGAGGCTAGAGGTCAATGATGGATGTTGTTCACAGTTGCCCCCCAACTTAATTTTGAGATAGGGTCTTTCTTTGAACTTGGACCTGATTGATTCAGTTAGCATGGCAGGGCAGTGATCTCCCGGGCTCCACTTGGCCCTGCCTCCCTAGCCCTGCTATTACAGAGATGCCTAGCATTTTGTTATAAATTTTGAGATACTAAATTGTGTTGTTTAATTTGTAAACCAGTAATAGAATATCAATATTATATAATGTCTCAAATGATTGATTCAGGTAAGGGTCATCAATTATTGTTCTTTCCTTTAGATGAAAGGATGTGAGGGAATATGTATAGTAGTAAGTAAAATATCATTTTATAAATTTCTTGCAATTCTAAGAGTAAAAAATACACCTTAAAGTAGAGCTCTAGCTGTCAATTCTCCTTAAGAAAACAGTTAGGAAGCACTGGTATATGAATATGAACAAGAATCCTTACAAATGCCAGGAGACTCTTGTCTCAAAAACTAATGCCGTGCAGTTTTAAAGCAGGTATTCTGTAGGGGCATTTGGGGAAGACTGTTAATTTTCTTTAGTGAGATAAAGACATTATGGTAATGTAGAAGAATATTTTTATTNTTAGGAGATACACATAAACTATTTAGGGAGAGAATCATGATGCATGAAAGTTATTTTTAAGTACTTGTTTAAAAAGAGGGAAAAATACAAACATAAAAAGAAGCCTAGCTGTATTTGGAAGTTATCCCAGCACTGAGAAGGTCAAGGCCACAGGCTTGTTACTTCAAGGCCAAAGACCCTGTCTAAAAAATAAAACAATGAATTTAAAAAAGCCTATGTGGTAAAATGTTAACAGTTTTTTTAATCAGAATACAGAATGGTAGGTATAAATTTGTTTATTCTACTACCTTTCACTTTTTCTGCATGTCTGAAAGTTTCAAAATTAAATATTAAGGGAAAGGATTACAACATGGAAATGGGAAGAAGGTTCTGGTTTTGTGAGTGACTAGCTCATTGGCATTGGTAGCCTTTACTTACTTCTTGCATAATACTGTTTTCTGTTGTACTCTTCTAATACTAGGGTTTGGAATTTAGTAATCCTTTGCCATGCTGAATCCCCAGCATTTTATGGGATGGTATTTGTACAAAATTTGTATGATCTTCCTTTCTACCTTAAATCATCTCTTGATTACTTCTAATATTAATACAATATAAATTCTGTGTAAGAGTTGTTGTATAATGTTGTTTAGTGAATAATGACAGTTTGTAAATGTTTAGTACAGTGTACAATGAAGAAATATTTGGAGGCTGGTAAGCCGAGTTTACAAGTGCAGAACACAGAGTTTTCTCTGGGGTATCAGCCTTGCCATAGCCCTTTGTCTTTAAAGATTGTGCTTAAACTGGAGTAGTGGCTCCGTGGGTCAGAGCACTTGCTGTTCTCACAGAGGATCCAAGTTTCGTTTCTCAGCATCAATATTAGGTGGCTCCCAGACACCTATAATTCTACCTCCAGGGAATACAAAGCTTTTTCCTGGTTTCCACTGTCACCTGCATGCACATACATATACACGTACACACAAATTAACCAAAATCTTAAAAAGAGGATGGTTTCTTTTACTTCTCTTGTGCTGGGAGTCAAAGGCAGGCCTCTTTACAGATGCTTGGCAAATATTCAACCACTCAGCCACATCCCCTCCCTAGTTTATTCTATTTCTATAGCGATCCTTTTTCTTTTTTTCCCGTTGTGTTGGCTAGCTTTATGTCAGCTTGATACAAGGTAGAGTCATCTGAGATGAGGGAACCTCTCCTTATGGAAAATGCCTCTATAAGATCGATTTGTAGGTAGACCTATAGGGCGTTTTCTTAGTGGTGTGGGAGAGCTCAGCCCATTATGGGTGGTGCCATCCCTGGGCTGGTAGTCCTGGGTGCTATATGAGAGCAGGCTGAGTAAGCCATGAAGAGCAAGCCAGTAAGCAGCACTCCTCTGTGTCCTCTGCATCAGCTCCTGCTTCTAGGTTTCTGCCCTGCTTGAGTTCCTGTCCTAACTGCTTTCATCCCTTCCCTCCCTATGTTGCTTTGGTCAGGGTACTTCATCAACATAATAGAAGCCTTGTCTAGGATATCTGGGGCATAGGGGTGTGGTTGCTGGCTGACTGTATTTGGGATATTGGAGGGAATGGCATAGCTAGGTGGGTGTTGTGATAGACACCCACTATGTGTCTCCCATGCTTTCTGTATCTTCTTGTATCAGCTAAGAATATAAGGCTTTAGCTGAGCACAGTAGCTCATGCTTCTAATCCCTGCACTTGGGAGGTAGAAACCAAAGGACTGCCATAAATTTGAGGTTAGCTTGGGCTGTGTAGTAAATTGAAAACCAGCTTAGGCTAGAATGAGACCTTGTCTCAAAAATCCTTTGACACCACCACTGCCACTGCTACCACCACCAAACAACAAGAAAATACTAGGCCTGCTGTTTCCATGAACCATTTGCCAGAGTTACAGTTGTGAATGAGCATTCTTGAGTGACAAAGAACAGGCTTGTGTATTGTTCACCATAATATGTGTATTAGTCACTGTAATAAAGACTCCCAAGTGTTGTATTCCTGCTACAGCTTCTCTCTGCGTTTAGTTATATTACCCCCATGGACGTTAGGGGCTAGGGAGCCAATGCAAATTAGCTGGTGTTGTGCCATGATTAATAAGCTCCCTTCGTTTTGATTGGTTGTCTTTGACCCAGAAGCTCTGTTCTGTGCTAGCATGCACAGAACAGTAATAAGCTGATTAGCCTCTTAGCAGTGGATAATCAGATCTCAGACCCTTCAGTGATGTTGGAATCTATCAATGGTCCTCAGTAATCCTGCTTTCATTCTGATTTCTCACTTTGCTTGGAACTGGACCTGCATTTTTAGAATATGATGTATGGGTTTTTATGTGGACATTAACTTGCTTGATCTTTTTAGATGGTCAGTACTATCATTCATTCCAGTATTTAAGTCAGAAATGTCACTCCTTAGTCCTTGATAATTACCACATCTTGTCATTTTAACTTCTTAATGTACTATCTTTGCCTATCTTCATTTGCATTAATTTAGCTTCAGTTTACATAATCTCTTAATTAGCTTACTGTAATTCTTACTGTTCTGTACTGAATTGTGTTCCCAAGTTCAAATTCAAAATGTAAACTTTCTTGAAATTGTGTTTAGAGATGGGTCTTTTAAAGAGCTGATTAAACTTAAATGAAGACACAATGCTGGGTCCTAAGCTAGTGGCAGAGAGGTTTTCTCTCCATATGTGAAACCATGAGAATGGCCCTGTGGGACAGTGAGAAGGTAACTATACATGCAAAGGTGGGGGATGGATGGACAGAAGGACATTAAACCCCAAAACAAAAAACCCTTCTATGAGAACCAAATTAGCCTGCACCTTAATCATGAACTTTTAAGCCTTCAGAGATGGGAATTCTGTTGTTTCACCCATTCTGTCTATAGTATTTCTACTTCCTTTCTTGCCCTAATCCCAACTCACCCTGTGTTTGAGCTATATAAACCTACTAACTTTTGAAAAAAATANATCATGCTGTTTTATATTTCTGGTACTGTTCTCAGGCAAAGAGCATGTGGTGCTAGCTGTGTGCTTTACCACCCCACCAGTCTGAGGGTGTTTATTGATCTTTCAGGCTTTTTAGTTCAACCTTTAATAATAGTTTCTTTGATTTGTGTAGGATAGAATGGCCCTTCTAGCCTTCATGTCTCATATGTGCTTTTAAAGCAATTCTCCTAGAGCATGCACAATGTTTTATATTTATTAATTTTTTATATATCTTCTCTCTTTACTAGATGTGTCAGGAGAGGAGATCCTAACACACTATGGCTATATGGGTAGATGGGTCTTCAGGGTTCTTTAGAGAAACAGAATCTTGTTGGTTGCCTATATGTGTATCAAAACATACATACATACATATATACATACACACACACACAGTGAGGGGAGAGAGAGGAAGAGAGGGGGGAGAGAGGAAGGGAGGAAGGCTGGAAGGGGGGAATTGTTTTCTGTGGATATAATCTGAATTTAAAAGCAAGGTTTAAAGGGTTTTTCTCCCCCAGCATTCTGTTCTTTGCAATGGGTGCAAGTTAATTTTGTTAAGGCTTTCAACTGATTGGGTGAAGCCCACCAATGATACGGATATTTATTTAATTCAAAACTTACCAAGTTAATTGTAAATCACATCTAAAAACACTCCCCACAAAAAACACCCACAATAGTGTTTTACCAAATATTTGCACATTGTGGGCCTGCCAAGTTGAGTCATAGAATTAACTAGAGAGTGATCACTCAAAGATGAAATTTTTAAAAATTTCTAATATTCCACATATATTAATGATATATTTGAGGAACATGTGCCATGGTGTGCATGTGGAGGCCAAAGGGTAATTTTTTACAGTTTGGATCTCTTCTGCCACATTAATTGAGTTGTAGGAATGGAGCTCAGGCTACCAGACTTGCATTAGTGGGTGGCAAATGACTTTACCTACTGAGTCATCTCACCAGCTCCCACTAGCATATAAATTTGTCAAGAGTGCTATATGATGCCACACAGTGCCTACTATTTTATTCCTACCAGAAGCTCAACGTCCTATTCTGTGTAATATCTTTCCACACAGAGATAAGGTTTGTCTATATTTCAGCCCACCATGGCATGACAGGCATGTAGCAAGCCTCTATTTTCCATTATAGCCAGGAACATTTCTGTCCTTTCAGTCATTGAGGTGTGTATTATATGATAAGCCTGGTGAGAGTGATACATTGTATAATTTGATAGCTGAGNAGAATACATTCCCTGGAAATTTCTTCTCAGATGCTACTTTTGGAGGGAGATGCAACCTGAAAAATAAGAGGTATGTTACTAGTGTTCCAGTCACTTAAAAGAAGTTANTGCATTTATCATCATAGTGAATACTCAGTATGATTCTGCCATGATGCTGCATAGGTTTGTCAGATCTATAGCCAAGATGGTCTTGGCAGAGATACTGCCTCATCACTTCTGGCATCTTCTATAATTATTTGAAGACAGACATACTGTTGTTTTTTCACAATGAACCAGTATGATGCTAGATTTCGCGATCGCATCCCTGCTTAATCATTCATTTACCTTCAGCTACTGTTTTTCTATTTGCCATGTATGTATTATTAATTTAATTTTTTATTATGTTATATTTGTAATTATTATTTAACTTATTTTCTTTTACATCCCGACCAAAGTTTCCCCTCCCTCCTATCCTTCCATCCCCTCTCCCCTACTTCCCCTCTGCCTCCCACCCCATCCACTCTTCCTCCTTTTCTATTCAGAAAAGGGCAGGCCTCCCATGGATATCAACAAAACATGGTATATCAAGTTGCAGTAAGACTAAGCACCTCCCCTCCTATTAAGGCTGTGCAAGGTAACCCAGTATGAGAAATAGGGTCCCAAAAGCTGGTAAAAGTGTCAAGGACAGCCTCTGCTCCCACTGTTAGGAGTTCCACAAGAAGACCAAGCTACACAACTGTCACATATATGCAGAGTGCCTAGGTCAATCCCATTCAGGCTTCCTGGTTGTCCATGCCGTCTCTGTGAGTCCCTATGAGCCCAGGTTAGTTGATTCTGTGGGTTTTCATATGGTGTCCTTGGCCCCTCAGGCTCCCACAACCCTTTCTCCCTCTCTTGGCCAGGATTTCCGGAGCGAGGCCTAATGTTTGTCAGTGGGTCTCTGCATCTATTTCCATCAATTGCTGGGTGAAGCCTCTCTGATGTCAGTTGGGCTAGGTATTCAATCCCAGCACATCCCAGAGGCAGGACAGAGTATAAGTCGAAGGTTATATTACTGGGTTGGTGTCCCAGTCCCTCCACTGGAAGTCTTGCCTGATCACAGGAAATGGCCAGTTCAGGCTTTGTATCCCCTGTTGCTAGGAGTCTCCGTGTAGATTCCTGGGAGTTTCCCTTAGAATAGGTTTTTACTGCACCCTGAAATACCCCCTTTTCCAGATGTCTCTTTCAGTAGTATTCCTCTCCACCCGCCTCATCTGATCCCTCATGTTCCCATCCCCACTGGCCCCCAGTCCACCATGAAATCTCTTCCATTATTTCCACTTCCCAAGGAGATCCAAGCATCCCCCATTGATCCTTGGTTAGCCTCTCTGGGTCTGTGGATTGTAGCAAATATCCACTTATAAGTGAGTACATACCATGTTTATCTTTCTGGGTCTGGGTTACCTTACTCAGGCTGATTTTTTTCCTAGTTCCACCCATTTGCCTGCATAATTCATGATGTCTTTTTGTTGTTGTTTGTTTGGTTTTTTGAAACGAGGTTTCACCTTATAGCTCTGGCTGTCCTGGAACTCACTCTGTAGACAAAACTGGCCTTGAATTCACAGAGATCCACCTGCTTCTGCCTCCTGAGCGCTGGGACTAAAAGCATGCTCCACCACTGTCCTATGATGTCATTGTTTTTAACAACTGAGTAATTCTCTGTTGTGTAAATGTACAACATTTTCTTTATCCATTCTTCAGTTGAGGGGCATCTAGGTTGTTTCCAGGTTCTGGCTATTAAAAATAAAGCTGCTGTGAGCATAATTGAGCAAGTGTCCTTGTGGTATGATTGATCATCTTTTGGGTATATGCCCAAGAGTGACATCACTGGGTCTTGAGGTAGATTGATTTACACTCCCACCAGCAGTGGAGGAGTGTTCCCCTTGCTCTACATCCTCTCCAGCATAAGCTTTCATTAGTGTTTTTGATCTTAGCCATTCTGACAGGTGTAAGATGGAATCTCAGAGTCATTTTGATTTGCATTTCCATGATGGTTCAGGATGTTGAACATTTCTTTAAGTGTATCTTGGTCATGTGAGAGTCTTCTGTTGAGAATTCTCTGTTTAGATCTGTTCCCCTTCTTTAAATTGGATTGTTTGGTTTTTTGATGTCTAGTTTTTTGAGTTCTCTATATATTTTGGAAATTAGCCCTCTGTCAAATGTGGGGTTGGTGAAGGTCTTCTGCAGACTGCTGTTTTTTTTCTTATTGACAGTGTCCTTTGCCTTACAGAAGCTTTTCAGTTTCATGGGGTCCCATTTATTAATTGCCATTCTTAGTGTCTGTGTTATTGGGGTTCTGTTTGGGAAGTTGTCTCCTGTGCCAATGTGTTCAAGGCTATTTCCCACTTTTTCTTCTCTCAGGTTCAGTGTATGTGGATTTAGGTTTATGTTTTGATCCACTTGGACTTGAGTTTTGTTCAGGGCGATGTATTCTTCTACATGCTGACGTTCAGTTAGACCAGCACCTTTTGTTGAAGATGTTTTCTTTTTTCCATTGTGTAATTTTGGCTTCTTTGTGCAAAATTACGTGTCCATAGATGCGTAGATTTACATCTGGGTCTTTGATTTGATTCCCATTGGTCCACATGTCTGTTTTTATGCTAACACCATGCAGTTTTTATTGCTATAACTTTGTAGTAGAGCTTGAAGCCAGAGATGGTGATAACTCTGAAAGTTCTGTAATTGTATAGGATTGTTTTAGCTATTCTGGGTTTTTTGTTTTTCCAAATGAAGTTGAGTATTGTTTTTTCAAGGTCTGTAAAGAATTGTGTTGGGATTTTAATGGGGATTTTGTTGAATCTGTAGATTGCTTTGGTAAGGTTGTGATTTTTATTATGTTAATCATACAGATCCATGAGCATGGGAGATCTTTCCATCTTCTGATATCTTCTTCAAAGACTTGAAATTCTTGTCATAGAGGCCGTTGACTTGATTGGTTAGCGTTCCACCGAGATATTTTATATTATTTGAGGCTATTGTGAAGGGTGTTGTTTCCCTGATTTCTTTCTCAGTCTATTTGTTGTTTGTATATAGGAGGGCTACTTAATTTCTGAGTTAATTTTGTATCCAACCACTTCGCTGAAGGTGTTTATAAACTGTAGGAGTTCCCTGATACAATTTTAATTTCTAGGGCCACTTATGTATACTATCATATCATCTGTAAATAGTGATACTTTGACTTCTACCTTTCCACTTTGTATCCCCTTTATCTCCTTTTGTCGTCATGTTGCACTAGCTAGAATTTCGAGTACAGTATTGAATAGATAAGGAGAGAGTGGACAGCCTTGTTTTGTTCCTCATGTTAGTGGAATTGCTTTGAGTTTCTCTCCATTTAATTTGATGTTGGTTATAGGCTTGCTATAAATTTTCTTTATTATGTTTAGGTGTGTTCCTTGTATCCTTGATCTGTCCAAGACTTTTATTATGAAGGGGTGTTGAATTTGGTCAAAGGCTTTTTCCGAATTTAATGAGATGATTATGTAGTTTTTCAGTTTGTTTATATGGTGAATTACATTGATAGATTTTCTGTGTTCAACCATCTCTGTATCTCTGGAATGAAGCCTACTTGATCATGGTGGATGATCTTTTTGTTGTGTTCTTGGATTTGGTTTGCAAGTGTTTTGTTATTTTTATAACTAAATACATAAGGGAAATTGGTTCATATTTCTCTTTTCTTTGTTGAACCTTTATATGGTTTGGGTATCAGGGTAACTGTGGCCTCATAAAATGAATTGGATGGTGTTCCTTCTGCTTCTATTTTGTAGAATACTTTGAGGAGTATTTGCATTAACTCTTCTTTAAAAGTCTGGCAGAATTCTGTGCTGAAACTCTCCGGCCCTGGGCTTTTTTTGGTTGGGAGACATTTAATGACTTCTTCTATTTTCTTATTGGCTATAGGTCTATTTAAGTTGTTTATCTGTTCTTGATTTAACTTTGGTAAGTGGTATGTATTGAGAAAGTTATTCATTCCTTTTAGATTTTCCAATTTAGTAGCATATAGGTTTATAAAGTATGACTTAGTGATTCTTTAAATTCCCTCAGTGTCTATTGTTATGCTCCCTTTTTCTTTCTGATTTTGTTAATTTGTATATACTCTTTTTGCCTTTTAGTTAGATTAGATAAGGGTTTGTCTATCTTGTTGATTTTCTCGAAGAACCAATTCTTTGTTTCCTTGATTCTTTGTATTATTCTGTTTCTATTTTATTGATTTCAGCCCTGTTAGATTATTTCCTGCCATCTACTCCTCTTGGGTATGTTTGCTTCTTTTTGTTTTAGAGCTGTCAGATGTGCCGTTAAGTTGCTAGTGTGAGATTTCTCCAAATTCTTTATGCAGGCCCTCAGTGCTATGAACTTTCCTCTTAGCACTGCTTTCATTGTGTCCCATAATTTTTGGTATGTTGTGCCTTAATTTTCATCTAATTCTAGAAAGCCTTTAATTTCTTTCTTTATTTCTTCCATGACCCAGTGGTAATTCAGTAGAGTTTTTCAATTTCCATGAATTTATGAGCTTTTTGTTGTTATTCATGTCCAGCTTTAATCTATGATGGTCTGATAGGATCCAGGGGGTTATTTTAATTTTCTTGTACCTGTTGAGACTTGCTTTGAGACTGAGTATGTGTTCATTTTTAGAGGAAGTTCCATGAGATACTGAAAAGAAGGTATATTCTTTTGTGGTTGGNTGAATGTTCTGTAGATGTCTGTTAGGTCCCTTTGGTTTATAACATATGCTAGCTCCAGTATTCCTCTGTTTAGTTTTTGTCTGGATGACCTGTCCATTGTTTAGAGTTGGGTATTGAATCTCCCACTATCAATGTGTGATGGTTGATGTGTGATTTAATTGTTGGTAATGTTTCTTTTATAAATGTGAGTGCTCTGCATTCAGGCCATAGATGTTAAGGATTGGAAATGTTTTCTTGGTGGATTTTTCTTTGAGAATGAAGTGTTCTTCCCCATCTCTTTTATTAATTTTGGTTTGAAGTTTGTTTTGCTAGATATTAGGATAGCTATACCAGCTTGATTCATAGGTCCATTTGCTTGGAAACTCTTTTTCCAACTCTTTACTCTGAGGTAATGTCTATTTTTGATGTTGAGGTGTGTTTCTTGTATGTAACAGAAGGATGGATCTTGTTTTTATTCGGAATTGAGTCCATTGTTATTGAGAGATATCAAAGACCAATGGTTGATTTCTGTTATTTGGTTCTAGTTGGTGTTGGTGTATGCGTTTCCCTTCCTTTGCTTTTGTTAGTGTGAGGTTATTTATTTCCTGTGTTTTCCTGAGTAATGTTAACTGCATTGGGTTGGAGTTTTCCTTCTAGTATCATCTGTAGGGCTGGATTTGTAGATATCATTTGAATTTGAATTTATCATGGAATATCTTGTTTTCTTCATCTATGGTGATTGAAAGTTTTGCTGGGTATAATAATCTGGGCTGGCAACTGTGCTCTCTTAGAGTCTACAGCACATCTATCCAGACCCTTCTGGCTTTTAGATTCTCCATTGAGAAGTCAGGTGTAATCCTAATAGGTCTACTTTTATATGTTACTTTGTCTTCTTCCCTTGCAGCTTTTACTATTCTCTCTTTATTCTGTATGTTTAATGTCTTGTTTATTATGTGTCAAGGGGACTTTCTTTTCTTGTCCAGTGTACTTGGTGTTCTGTATGCTTCTTGTACTGTTGTAGGCATCTCCTTCCCTAGCTTAGGAAAACTTTGTTCTATGATTTTGTTGAAAATAGTTTTTGGGTCTTTGAGCTGGGATTCTCCTTATCTTCTCATTTTTTTTTTTTCGGTTTTGTCTTTTCCTAGTGTCTCAGATTTCCTGCATGTTTTTTGTCACGAATTTTTTGAGATTTATCATTTTCTTTGATGGATGTATCTATCTATTTCTTCTATCGTATCTTCAATGTCTGATACTTTCTCTTCTATCTCCTGTATCATGTTGGTGATGCTTGTATCCTTAGTTCTTGTTTGTTTACCTAGATTTTCCATACCCAGAGTTCCCTCGGTTTGATTTTTGTTTTTCTTTTTTGTTTTTTTTCATTGCTTCTATTTCCATTTCCAGATTTGAGTAATTTTGATCATTTCCTTCAATTGTTTGTTTGATTTTTCTTGGTTTTCTTGGCTTTTTTTTTAAAGGGATTGATTTATTTCCTCCAATTTTTTGTTTGTCTTTTCTTCAATTTCTTTACGGGATTCATTCATTTCTTAGTTAAGGCCCTCTGTCTTCTTTGTAAATTTGTTTTTAAGGTCTTTTTCTTGTCTTTCAGTTGTGTTGGAACATTCCAGGCTTGCTGTAGTAGGATAGCTGGGCTCTGGTGGTGACATATCACCCTGGCTATTGCTGATTTGTTCTTATGCTGGTATCTAAACATCTGGGTTTGGAGTGATTCTAGGTCTAGTTTTTGGTCTCTAGGTTGTCTTTGTTGAATATGTGCTTTGTTCTTTGGTTTTTGTTTCCTCTCTGGTCTTCTGGCCTGTGTGGTCTGTGGTTAAGCAGGGGGTCTCTACCTGAGTTGGCTGCTGAACTTCTGGTGGTCAGTGTGGTGTCTTGTCAAGCAGGGGATCTCTGCCTGAATTGGGGCCTGGGACCTGGAAACAAGGAGGGGAGAGTAGTTGGGAGTAATGTGTGGGTGCCTTGAGAGAGTGGAGTAGGTTGAGGGCTAGGCAGGTGGCTTACCTGGAGTTCTGGTGGCCTGTGTGGCCTCTGATCCATCAGGGAGTCTATGCCAGAGTTGGAGACCGATACACAGGAAAGAGGAAGGGATGGGAGATTGGAGATATTGTTACCAAGGGAGTGGAGGAGGTCTGTGGGCAGGTGGACTGTGTGTCCTCTGGTGCAGCAGGGAGTCTCCCCTGAAGTTGGGGACTGGGATATAGTGATAAGGAGGGGTAGGGGAATTGGGGATACAGTTTGGGTATAGGCACTGAGAGAGGAGAGGAGGTCCCAGTAGGGCTGCCTATCTGATCTTCTGGCAGGCATGGCCTGTGTTTGGGAAGGGGTTGTCTGCATGAGTTGGGGGCTGGGACACAGTGATGAGGAGGAAAGGGACAACTGAGGGTTGGGTTTATTGGAAGCTAGAGAGTGGGGAAGGTCCACGGGTGGCTGATCTACTGGTCTTCTGGCAGGTGTGGCCTGTTGAGAATTATAATTGAATGTGGTAGCTTGAAAGGAAATGGCCTCCAAAGGGATTGGCACTATTAGGAGATGTGGCCTTGTTGGAGGAAGTGTGTCACTGTGGGGGTGGACTTTGAGGTCTCTGTTGCTCAAGCTTCTCTCAGTGTCACAGTCAGTCAACTTCCTGTTGCTTGCAAGGTATCGGACTCACAGCTATTTCTCTAGCACCATGTCTGCCTGCATGACATCATGCTCCTCCTCATGATGATAATGGACTGAACCTCTGAAACTGGAAGTGAGCCACCCCAATTAAGTGTTTTCTTTGTAAGAGTTACCCTTGTCATGGTGACCCTTCACAGCAATAAAAACCTTAGCTAAGACACTGGACAATGTTTTATCATGTTATTTTGTTTTCTTATACTTCTTGATTAGATGCTCTGAAATTGTTTGTTTATTCCTTGTGGCCTCATGTATATGTTTAATCTCTTCAGATTGAAGTTTTCCTTTGAGGATCCGCTGTAGAGGTGGCTTATTTGTTATAAATCCCTTAACTTTGCTTTTATCATGGAAAATTCTTCTTCTTGGATTACTAAAGATAGTTTTGTTCATTATAATAGGCTATGTTGGCTTTCATAGGCTTTAGGCTTTAGGCTTTCAGAACTTGCAGAATACCAGCCCACCCCATTCTGACTTTCAAAGTTGCCATGGAAAAGTTAGATGCCATTCTCATGGTCCTACTATTATACAGACTTAGTTTTTCTCTCTTGTACCTTTCAATGACTTTTCTTTGTTGTGTACATTTAATCTTTTAATTATTACATGGTGTGTGGAGTTTCTTTCCTGGTCCTATTAGGTATTCTGTGTGCCTCTTGTACCTTAATAAGCATCTAATTCCTTAGTTAAGAAAATTCCTGTCTATAATTTTGTGGAAAATATTTTTTGAGTCTTTGACTTGTTTTCCTACATTGGGTTTGATTTTTTTATATACCATACAATAGTTCCTGCATGTTCATATTCCAATTTGTTTTGTTTTTATTATATTTAATATTCTCTACATTGTGGTCAAGACCTGTTATTCTTTCTTCCACTTGATCCACAATTTTATCAAATCTTTCTGCTAGGCTTTTTATTAGACTTCTGCGATTTTTGTTTTGAGCTTTATTTCAATTTAGATTTTTTTCAAGGATTCTATCTTTTTTATTTATTAAATTATATTTGTATATCTTTAATTCTTTTTATTATTTAATTCTACTGTTTGTTTTCTCAGTTTTATGTTTATGCATTCCATCATTTATTTATATCCTCTTTAAATTCCTTGAACATATTTTTAATTGCTATTTAGAAACCATTGTCTTGTGCATCAACTAACTGACGTTTCTCACACAGTATTACTATAGGGATACTAATTCATGGTTGAGATATGTTGTTTGGGTTATCCATGTTATTTGTGTTGTTGCCCTGTGGAGTAGGCTGTTATGGTGTTTTTTTATGGATATCTGTTCTCACCTTTGTTGTATCGGTGTCTGAATCCTTGTTTGTTGTTACTCCAATCTGTTGTGTTTTGAACCCACTGAATGGTGTTTGGCATTAAGTCTTGGGGCCACACTTCTTTGATGAGACAGTAGGGTGCCATAAGTGGTCCTAGCTCAGCTAGAGTAGGTGCAGTTTCTGACCTCAGGTCAAACCTTCTTTTTGATTAGAAGATTTACCTTTTTGATCTTCAGAAGTCTGTGAAGGGCTCACTGAGTTCTATAATGACCCTTGTGTGGCAGAAACTGGTGTCACAGTGGGAGTGAGCAGCGTTCCATGAGAGCAGGGAGCAGAATGCCCCACAGTCCTTAGGCAGAGTTGGGTGGGGTAGAGGCCAGGCTGGGGGTTCCTATATGGATTTAGGGACACATAGGTGGATGAAGTGACAGACTGGCTCTAAATGTCCATGGTGGTTTGAATGATAATGGCCCCCACAGGCTCATATATTTGAATGTTTGGTTCCCAGTCTATGGACTATTTAGGAAGGATTAGGTGTGACCTCTTTGGAGGAGGTGTGTCACTTGGGCTTTGAGGTTTTCAAAAGATTATGCTAGACCCAATCTCTCTCCCTCTGCCTCCTACTTGTGGATCAGATGGAAGCTCCCAGCTACCGCTCCAGCACCATGCCTGCCTGTTACCTTGCTCCCTGACATGATGGCCATGGACTCACCCTCTGAAACTATAAGCAAGTGCCTAATAAATGCTTCTTTTTATAAGTTGCCTTGGTCATGGTGTCTCTTCACAGCCATAGAATACTAACTAAGACAATGTCCCTATGGGGATTGAGGCCCCAGGATGCCACATCATTCCACAGCAACCTGGTAGGTGGAGGTATCTCTACCTGGCATTGTGGCCATAGGAGTGTGGTAGGTGAAGTGACTGATGCACGAGTGGATGTGGACTGGTTCTGGGTGTCTCTACCGGGAGTTCTGAGTTGCAGTATACTATGAGGTCCTAGGTGGTATGGTAGATAGGGTGCTGATTGGGTAGCAGGCAGACTGGCTTGGAGCGTCTTTTTATGGGGTCATGGTTGCAGGATGCCATGCAGCACCTGGGTAGTCCAATAATCAGGTAGACTGACTGTTAGGGTCCCAACCTCTCATTTAAAGAAACTAGTTTTAGTTCTTTGTTCCAACGTTTTATTTTCTTTTTCAATAAAAATAAAAAATATAATATGTTCATTTGATGTGCTGTTTCTTTGACTATTGCTGAACACTGTGTACCATAAAATGCATTTTTAAAACTGAACAAGTGTAAGGTGTCTTTTCAAATTGTTATTCTGTTGTTTTGCCATGGCTCTTGCTTTGTGTTTGAGTATTTGAGTCTGTCGTTGGGGTTTAAAGCTCAGTCCAGAGCTGTTCTGTTTCCATTTTGCCTGTGGTCATCTATTCGAGCTGGAGGCTCCTTCCCAGGGTATTGTACTCAGCAGCTTTGTTCAGGGAATTTGATGCATGTTTACAGTCCATAGTCTTTCTGAGATGCATAGTCTTTCTTGTTTATTCCTCAGAGAGTACAAACTGTATGTCCTAGTCAAGGCTTCTGTTGCTGTGGTGAAACACTATGACCAAAGCAGCATGGGAAGAAGAGAGTTTATTTGGCTTACATTTCCACATCACAGTTCATCATTGAAAGAAGTCAGGACAGAAATTCAACCAGGGCAGGGATGTGGAGGTAGGAGGTGACACAGAGGACATGGAATCATGCTATTTCCATCGTTTGCTCAGCCTGCTTTGTTATAGAACCCACTACCACCAGCCCAGGGATGGCACCACCCACAATGGCCTGGGCCTTCCCCCATTAATCATTAATTATGAAAATGCCTTACAGCTGGATCTTATGGAGGCATTTTCTCAACTGAGGTTCCCTCCTTTCAGATAACTCTAGCTGTGTTAAGTTGATCTAAAATCAGCCAGCATGGTGTATGTGTTAGTGATCAGTCCTCACTGCTAGCTGTAGCTCCCCCTTGTCCAGTTAGGTTATCAACTTGAGTGACAGCATCAAGAAAGCCTACTGATGTGTTTACTTGTTGGCTCCAATGTACTCTGATTTTGGAAGGGAATTCTTTGATGCATACCAAGATGCCCTACTTTTACAACTTCTTCAAATTTCCTTCAAGTCACTTCTTGTACTAATGACAGCACTTATGGGCCTTTACCATGGGCTGCATTTCTTCATTACCTCAAAGTTCAGTTTCCCCACTGTTCTGCTCATGTAAGCTATTCTCTATTACCTATGAGTAGGGGGGTGGGGGTGTGTGGGAAGAAGGTGGCGGGGAAAGAACGGGAAGAGAGGAGGGAGGGGAAACTGTGTTTGGTGTTTAAATAAATAAAAAGATTTTAATTAAAAAAAGATTAATCTGTAGGCAAACCTTTAGGGCATTTTCTTAATTAGTAGTGTGGGAGGCCCCAGCACATGTTGGGCAGTGTCACCCGTGGACACCACCAGGTTCTGGGTGCAAGCCAGTAAGCAACACTCTTCTTTGGCTTCTGCATCAGCTCCTGCCCTCAGGTTCCTTCCCTAAGTGCTTTTGATGTTAAACTGCTATATGGAAATGTTAGTGAAACAATCCAGTTCCCTCCTGTTGTTGCTTTTGGTCACAGTGTTTAATCACAACACAGTAGAAACCCTAACT
Source organism: Neotoma lepida (assembly GCA_001675575.1). NCBI lineage: Eukaryota > Metazoa > Chordata > Mammalia > Rodentia > Cricetidae > Neotoma > Neotoma lepida. The sequence goes on from LZPO01076220.1 coordinate 41,338, forward strand.
GAGACAGTGGTGCTTCAGCAATATTCCATCTAGCTTGCAACACGGACCAAGACCTTTATATTTTCAGAAAAAAAGCTAACTTTATATTAATACTTTAACCAGTCTNTAATATAGGTTGCCTCATGTTTAGATTACATATGGCTCTTTTCCAATTTTCAGCAATGAGTTGTGATTTTTAAATTAGTGTCAACATACTGCTTCTTTTTGTAGGGTCCACACTGAAGGATGCACCTGCTAAAGTAGCAACTTCTCTAAGCATTTTTTATTTATTTTTTGAGAGTATCATACTACTCTATATTTTCATCATATTCACATCCAAGTCCTCTAATGCATTTAATAACGTTTTAGGATGCTAATGAAAGCAATCCACAGAACTAGATATGTTGTTATAAAAATGGCAGAAGGTGGCCTTGGCAGGTTGGAGCTCAGGGGTCCCAGAAAGCCACACCACACGACAAAAGCCACGCAATAGAACTCATGTGGAGAATTTATTGGAGTAGGAGGGACGCCGAGTGTTCCTCTGGAGATAAGGGCTGAGGAGAGGAGGAATGAGAAAGGACGAAAAAGGAAAGAGAAGAGACAGAAAGGGGGAAGGGAAGGGGTACAGACGTAGCCTCGTGGGGAGAGAGGGATGAGCAGAGAGAGGGTAAGAGTTTGCCTTTAATAAGGGGATTTAACACATAGATGTAGAGACTACAGCAACCACGAAGCGCATGTGCTTAGGACCTGGGCTGTCCAGGTATTTGCCTGAATGTTACCAAGTGCATCCTGCCAGATCTTGAAGGGGCAGGCCAGGTAATGTCTAAATGCTAATATTTGTCCTTCCTAGTGTGCCCAGTGTTGTGGTTTAGATGTAAAATAAACTCCATAGGCTCACATGTTTAAATGTTTCTTCCCAGTTGATAACACTGCTTTGGGAGATTGTAAAAATGATAAGAGATGCAGCCTCAATGGACCAAACAGGTTGAGATTGAGAGGGCTTTAAGGTCTGTCCTGTCATCTGCCCTGTCATGGTTAGTTCTCTGCTTCTTGTCTGCAGAGATGAGCAAGGCATGTCTTTATGCTTCTGCTGCTGCCATTGATGACATCTGACTAGAAGTATCCTAAGGTATGACCAGTTGTCACTCATTAGCAATGACTTCCAGTTTGATTGTCATACATGATCCTGATTCTAAGACCTTAGGCATTTCTTTTTCTTATCCATACCCTTTGTTTTCCTACTGAGATTACTACCAAGTTCTCTCCTGTAGGTGGAATATGGCTCCAGATAACAGTACTAAAATGAAAGTGAGAGAAGGTTGTTAGTGGTACTTGGATTTTAACTTTCATGGGCTCCTTTCAGAGTGCACAAAGTAATTCAGATCACCCATTCAGGAGCCAGAATATTCTTTCTCCAGACACTTGACTTGGGAGAGTGGCTANGAGAGGATTTAATAATAGCAAGTTCTCCTGTCTGCTATCTAGAAAAGGCTAAGGTTTTGAAATGATTTCCCTGCTATTTGTTTTAATTAAATCATAACAGCCTTAGTGATGCGTCTATGAGAGANCTGTAAGAGCTAAATAAGCAGCAAAGAGAAACCCTTCCTTTCTATAGGAATAGCACTATAAGTGGAGAAAAGAACTTTACAATTTTAAAATTAACAAGTATTGCATTTAACAATTTCTGAAAACACCAAAGACTTCATTAGCCTAATTTTGAAAGGTTACCACCCTGATTTTAACCTGTAAAATAAACGATGATAAAGGAATATATGAGTTTTCCTGATGACTTTGATTAGTGGGTTAGGAGACCAAATAAGTTAAACAGGATAATAACTTGGATATGAAAAGCAGCACTGTTTAATAACTAAGATCAATTTGGGAATACTTAATTTGTGTAATAACTGATGAGAACAAGATAAAAGTAAGTTGAAAATAAACTAATAGTTAATACTGGCACTTAGCCTACAGAGTAGCTGAATAAACCAATAAAAGTGTGGCTGCCCACTCTTCCATATGCAAAGATTTAAGGTAATTGTTAATCAGTTTGTGAAGAGTTGGGTCAGTATGCGTACATTTTTTGGAAAAGTGTAAAGGCAAAGAATTCATTATATATTGTCCAAATACATTATTTTATGTTTTTATAAACAAGTATTTTACCCTAATAAAAATTTAGTTCCTTAGCAGTTATATATTCATAGTGTAATCTATATATAGATCTTGGGGACTTCACACCCTTGTGAGTGAGTAATTTTGCTAAATGTGCATTGTAAGCTAATGTCCATCTTTTGTCCATTCTGACCATATACGCCTTGTATGCTATTCTACCTGATTGTAAGAGTTAAGGTTGTGTATGTGAGTTGTCAGTAAAAGTAAAGAATAAAATTTTGTGACTATTATATTATTTTGAGGCTGTTTTATTAGTTCATGCAAAGTTCATTCATATCCAAACAGTCATAACCAGTATCATGTATTACAAATAATACATAATATGTGTGAATAATTGTGAAGAAGAATGAAAGATATATTTGCACCTTTTCTCTTTCCCTCTTTGTTCTATTTGGTGTGTACAGTTATGCTGTGACCCCTTTTATCTTCCATCTCACATTCTCTCCCAGCTTCTTCTAGGCATCATTTATATATGCACAAGTATCCCCCATCTTAATGTTTGATGGCTTTTGTTGCCTCTCCTAGCAATATTTGAGCTTGTCACAAAAGTTTCTTAATATTATCTTAAATCTGATCCTATTTTTCAACACTCTACTCATTTTCTTACCTCTATGAATACTCGTTTTCTATATCCCTTGTAGTCTACTTTATTTTTACCTACTATTTCATGCTTGTTTGTGCATGTTCAGTTCCGGGTCCTTTTTTTCTGTCACTGTGGTCACTCTCCTTTAGTGTGCTAGCCATGTCTTTGCAATGCAAACCTTTCCACCCTCATCTCTCTCTGCTGTGGACTGGACACCTTCACTCAGGGTTCTCAGGTACCTTGCATTCTGATTGCACAAACGAACTGATCATCTTGCCCCTTCCTGTGGAAAGTTTTTCCATGAATCCTAAACTCTGTAGTCACCCCTGCCAGCTGCCCTGGAGTTAAGCTTGAGCTTCTCTTTTTCAGTCTGTGTAGTGCCAGCCAAGCTTCCTCTTCTACCTGCTGATTATTCCATCAATTCTTTCTGTCCATATAGAGCCCTAAATCCAGATTCCCATCCTTTCTTTGTTTATTCTTTAATTCATTCATTCAGTCTTTAACTTGTATAAATGTTGTTGACTGCTTGCTTTGTGCCACAAAAAGTTCTGGGTAACTTGAGAATCACACAGTTAACAAAATAAGCATTCTTGTCCTCATGGAGATTACATTCTCTTCAAAAATATTTGTTTTAGTTTTGTCTGCCTGC
>LZPO01076220.1:67057-92475 GCA_001675575.1 Neotoma lepida
GGGGAAGGCTGGGGGATGGGAAGAGGGAGGAAGGGGGATCTGAGGTTGGTATGTAAAAGGAGTGGAAGATCTTTTTAATGTAAAAATAAATAAATAAATTAATTAATTAAAAAAATAAACTCACATATTTATAAAACAAAAAAAGAATTTATATACACCAAAAGTAAAATTCAGGTTAAGTGCTGTTATTCCCCAGAGATAAATGATAGTTCACTTCCAAATATGCAGTTTGTCTGTACCACTCCTTTTCTATATCACTATTTCAATACTCTCTAGGTTTTGAGAACCTTTTGTTAAATTAAAGGCAAAGGATTCTAAAAAAAAAACAAAAACAACAACAACAACAACAAAAAAACCCTGTTTGGCTATTATGTCACAGGCAGATGGCATTCTCATTACACTCTGTTTTACTCCTCTTCATGAATTTGTCATTTGTCTTTCTGGGTTTTACAGGATCCTGCACAAGTTGTCTTTGAGCCCCCTTTTCATTTGAAGATGTAGGATGCCTCCTCTCTGCTTCTCCAGGCATTTGACTATGGGGAATTTCTCTTTGGACATTTGTGAATTCTTTGATCAGAGTAGTGGGATTTTGGTACTATGCATTTTGAAATTGAATTCAGATAGAATTCTGAAAGTTAATTTATTTGAAATGAACATATGTGGGTCAGTGTAAATGTTTAAAGTTACTTTAATACTTAAAAAAAACTACTATAATTCATTGACCACAAATTGGTTTAAAGTATTTTATAGTATAAAAAGTTGTAATTGGCTTACTTCTGCAGATGGGGCCATCTAAGGAAGAAGATGTTTACATGAGATTATCAAATCTTGAATCAAAAATATTAAGAATAAAAATATGTATTTTAAGGCATTTGAACTTTTTTATAGTAATAACATTTCTAGAAGTTACAGCAGATATATTTTGAAGGAATGAAAACTAATTTGTGAAAATGTTTATAAACATTAGATGTCCCAAACCTAAGCTTAAATGTAAATTTTGATTATTAGGAAGCCCAAGGAGCCTGTTCTGANTATCTTACAGAATATAGAATAATTTATTGAACCTTTACCATATTGCTTGGAAAGGCATTTAGTATTCCCTGTATCCTCCCTTCCAGTTACTAGCGCTCTTGCCTTACTGCTCTGCTCCTGTTACAGTTAACTGAGGTAGAAGAAGCATGTAGACGAGGCATTTGCTAAAATCAAGTTCAGTGGAGGGACCCTTCTTCTGAGGCCTCTCACATTGCATAGATAACTGGTATTTAGTGATGTTAGTTGTAGAAATTTCCCTTTTTTCAGCAAGAGGATACTGAGAACTGGAAAGTAGAATCTAGCAGATCCTATGGCTTTCGGAAGTTTGTGGTGAAAGGATAATCAAAGATAAACCTTTTTGAAGGAAAGTACTGTTGTATTTGTTTGTTTACTTTGGCTTATCTGTCTCCTAAGAACAGATACTTGTCTCTTTTTTATCACTAGTGTCTGGCTTAACAGTTGACATCACCTTCTAACAAATACTTGCCAACTGAACCAATTATCTGGCAGGCAGGAAGAATTGGGTTTCACCTAGGTTAATACCAAAATCATTACATGCTGTAATCAGTAGAAGGCAAAAAATATGTTTAAGAAGTATTTTTGTTTTTCTTACAAATAATATATTTATCTCAGATAACTCCTTAGAAAGTAATAACTTTTTGTATTTATGAATGAGAAACAGAAACATTGTACAGGTATTGTTTGCTTAATAAAAGATTAGTGAAACACAAATGTATAACTTTAGAAAAATATTTTCCTTTTAACAACTTAAAGTAGGTGTATTATAACAGTAGAAATCTGTGGTGAGAAGGAAGAGATTAAGTACATGATCTTTATTTTGTGTGTGTGTGTGTGTGTGTGTGTGTGTGTGTGTGTGTTCGTGCGTTTGGAACTCAGAAGAGGATGTCAGAACTACTGGATCCAGAGTTAACAGGTGGGTGCAAAGTCCTTGGTGGGTGTGCTGGTGTACAAATACAAGTAGATTCTCATACTCTTCCCTCTAATATTTCAAGGAAACTTCTGGGGCTGGAGAGGTCATTTATTGGCTAAGAGCAGTTGATGGAGACTGGAGATTACTATTTAGATGTGATAATCATTGGAAAGCTGTTCCTGCTTCTTACATGAGTTTTCAAAATAAAAATGGATTTTTCCTGCTAGATTTCTTCTAGAATGAATGTATTTTGAAATACTTTGAATTTTATTATTTATTGTGGTTTGAATGACAATGGCTCCCATAGGCTCATATATTTGAATACATGGTCTCCAGTTGTTGCAACTGTTTGGGAAGGATTAGATGGCATGGCCTTGTTGGAGGAAGTTTGTCATTGTGGTTGGGCCTTTGAGTTTCAAAAGACTTGTGATTCCCAGTGCTTTCTTTCTCTGCATAATGGTTTTAGATTAAGACATGAGCTTTCAGCTGCTCCGTCTTTCTGCCATTATGGACTTTGGCTCTCTGAAACTGTAAGGCAAAGTAAACACTTTTAACCAAGGCAATCTTAGTCATGGTATTTTAGCACAGCAAAAGAAAAGTAGCTGAGTTATGAATAATTTGTGTTCTGTTTCTAACTAGAAAGAAAAAGTATCTTTGAATCTTATAATTATTCTCATTTTTATAGTGCAACGTCACCAAAGAAGGAAAAAGCCCAATTTAAAGCCAATATAGTCACTCTCCTTTTCTCCTTTGGCACAGAATAGACTGCTTTCACTGTCTGTTTTTGGTTCTGTTCTTGACTTTTACTATTAGATTAATAGTACCTTTCAATTTCAGTGTTACATCCCATTGCTCCTTACTGATTTTTGTATTTTGAGGAAATATAGTATAGGAATTAATAAAGCAGAATGTAGATTACAGGGCAGATTGTCTGGAATCCAGATTCCGTAACTTAGTTAACTATGTAACCATTGCAAATTTCCCCCAGGGGGTTAACTAGGTAGTTAAATAGCTTCTTTTTTAAAATTCATTTTCCATACCAACCACCATTTTCCCTCCCTACTCTCCTCCTGTGCCCTCCCTCCACTTCCTCCCCCCCCCCCCATCCACTCCTCAGAAAGTGTAAGGACTCCCAATGGGAGTCAACAAAGCATGGCATATCATGTTGAGGCAGGACCAAGCTCCTCCCCACTGCATCAAGGCTGAGCAAGGCATCCCACCATAGGGAGTAGGTTCCAAAAAGCTCATGTGCCAGGGATAGTTCCTGGTCCCACTTCTAAGGGCCCCACAAACAGACCAGGCTATACAACTGTCACCCACATGCAAAGGGCCTAGGTTAGTCCCATGAAGGCTCCCTAGCTGTCCATCTAGAGTTCATGAGCACCCACAAGCTTGGGTCAGCTGGCTCTGTGGGTTTCCCCATTGTGATCTTGACCTCCCTTGCTCATAATANTTCTTCCACCATTTCTTCATCTGGATTCCCAAAGTNTGGCCCAGTGCTTGGCTGTGGATCTCTGCATCTGTTTCCACCAGTTACTAGATGAAGGTTCTATGATGACAATTAAGGTAGTCATCAATCTGGTTACAGGAGAAAGCCAGTTTAGGTACCCTTCCCACTATTGCTAGGAGTCTTAGCTAAGGTCATCCTTGTGGATTCCTGGGAGTTTCCCTGGCACCAGATTTCTCTCTAACCCCATAATGGCTCCTTCTATCAAGATATCTCTTATTGCTCTCCCTCTCCATCCCTCAACTCGACCATTCTGAGCCCCCATCCTCTCCCCTCTAATGCCCCTCACCACCAGTTTACCCAGGAGATCTCATTTATCTCTCCTTCCCAGGGCCATCCGTGTGTCCCTATTAGAGTCCTCCTTGTTACTTAGCTTCTCTGGGGCTGAGGATTGTAGCCTGGTTATTCTTTGCTTTACATCTAGTATCCACTTATGAGTGAGTACATACCATGTTTGTCTTTCTGGGTCTGGGTTACCTCACTCAGGATGATTTTTGTCTAGTTCTATCAATTTGCCTACAAATTTCATAATGTCATTGTTTTTCACCTCTGAGTAATACTCCATTGTATAAATGTACTACATTTTCTTTATCCATTCATTGGATGAGGGGCATCTAGGTTGTTTCCAGGTTCTGGCTATTATGAATAATGCTGCTATGAACATAGGTGAGCAAGTGTCCCTGTGATATGATTGAGCATTCTTTGGGTATATGCCCAAGAGTGGTATTGCTGGGTCTTGAGATAGATTGATTCCCAGTTTTCTGAAAAACCACATACTGATTTCCAGAGTGGCTGTACAAGTTTGCACTCTCACCAGTAGTGGAGAGGTGTTCCCATTACTCCACATTCTCTCCAGCATAAGCTGTCTTCAGTGTATTTGATCTTAGCCATTCTGATAGGTGTAAGATGGTATCTCAGAGTCATCTTGATTTGCATTTCTCTGATGACTAAGGATGTTGAGCAATTCCTTAAATGTTTTTTGGCCATTTGAGATTCTTCTGTTGAGAATTCTGTTTAGATCTGTAGCCCATTTTCTAATTGGACTGTTTGGTATTTTGATGTCTAGTTTCTTGAGTTCTTTATATAATTTGGAGATCAGCCATTTGTCAGATGTGGGGTTGGTGAAGACCTTTTCCCATTTTGTATGTTGCCATTTTGTCTTATTGACCTGGTCCTTTGACTTACAGAAGCTTTTCAGTTTCAGAAAGTCCCATTAATTAATTGTCGACTCAGTGTCTGTGCTACTGGTGGTATATTCAGTAAGTAATCTGTGACAATGCATTCAAGGCTACTTCCCACTCTCTGTTCTGTCAGATTCAGTTTAGCTGGATTTATATTGAGGTTTTTGATCCACTTGGACTTAAGTTTTTTGCAGGACAATAAATGTGGATTCATTTGCATTCTTCTATATGTGGATATCCAGTTATGCCAGCAACATTTGTTGAAGCTACTTTCTTTTTTCCATTGTACAATTTTAGCTTCTTTGTGAAAAATCAGGTGTTAATAGTTGTGGAAATTCATGTCAGTGTCTTCAATTCAATTCCATTGATCCACATGCCTGTTTTTATGCCAATACTAAGCTGTTTTTATTACTATAGCTCTATAGTAGAGCTTGAAGTCAGGGATGGTAATGCCTCCAGAAGTTCCTTTATTGTACAGGATTGTTTTAGATATCCTGGGTTTGCTGTTTTTCCCTATGAAGTTGAGTATTGTTTTTTCAAAGTCTGTGAAGAATTGTATTGGGATTTTGATGGGGATTATATACAATCTGTAGATTGCTTTTGGTAAGATTGCCATTTTTACTATGTTAATCCTGCCTATCCAAGAGCATGGGAGATCTTTCCATTTTCTGATATCTTCTTCAATTTTTTCCTTCAAAGACTTAAAATTTTGTCATACAAGGCTTTCATTTGTTTGCTTAGAGTTACCCCAAGATATTATATATTATTTCTGGCTATCATAAAGGGTGATGTTTTTCTGATTTCTTTCTCAGTCCATTTATCATTTTTATATAGGAAGACTACTGATTTTTTTGAGTTAATCTTGTATCTTACCACATTACTGAAGGTGTTTATCAGCTATAGGAGTTCCCTGGTAGAATTTCTGGGGTCACTTTTGTACACTATCATATCATCTCCAATAAGAAAAGTTTGACTTCTGCCTTTTCAATTTGTATCCCCTTGATCTCCTCTTGTTGTCTTATTGCTCTAGCTATAACTTCAAGTACAATATTGAATAGATAAAGAAAGAGTGGACAACCTTGTAAGACGGATTTTCTAAATGATCTTGTTAAATAAAATACGGAGGCAGAGATAGGGGTGAAAGTCTGACAGAGATCAGAGGAATTAGGAACAGCTATTAGCCTCACCTTAGACTGCTGCCACTTCCAAAATGGAGAGTGTTCCAATTCCTTATACCTCCACATCTATATCCCTTTCTGTTCTGTTCTCCCACTGGCTCTTTCAGCCTAGTTACATCACTTCCTCCTGTCGCCCATCTTTGTCACTTCCTGCCTGTCTGGATAGACCTCCAGGCAGGCAGGTCTGTGTGTGTCTCCATGCTTGACTGTTCCTAGTGTGACCTGGAAATCACAGGGATCCAGACAGACCCTGCTTGCTAAGTGATAGGATTAAGGGCGTGTGCTAATTTTGCAAGACTAGTGGCTGACCTTGTTCCTCTGATCCTCAGATAAATTTTATTGGGGGACGTAGATAAAATACCACCACACAACCTTGTTCTGTTCCTGATTTTAGTGGGGTCACTTTGAGTTTCTCTCCATTTAGTTTGATGTTGGCTATTGACTTGCTATATATTGCTTTTATTATGTTTAGATATATTTCTTATATCCCTGATCTCTCCAAGACCTTTATCATGAAGGAGTGTTGGATTTTGTCAGAGGCTTTTTNAGCATCTAATGAGAGGATCATGTGGTCTTTTTCTTTCAGTTTTTTATATGGTAAATTACAATGCCAGATTTTCATATGTTGAACTATCCCTCCATCTCTGGCATGAAGCCTACTTGATCATGGTGGATGATTTTTTTGATATGTTATTGGATTCAGTTTGCCAGTATTTTATTGAGTATTTTTGCATCATTGTTCATGAGGGAAATTGGTCTGTAANTCCTTATCTTTGTTGAGTGTTTGTGCATCAGGGTAACTGTAGNCTCATAAAAAGAGTTTGAAAATGTTTATTCTGTTTCTCTTGTGTGAAACAATTTGAGGAGTATTCCTATTAGCTGTTTTGAAATTCTGGTAGAATTCTTCAATGAATCCATCTGGCCCTGAGCTTATTTTTGTTGGGAGACTTTTAATGACTGCTCCTATTTCCTTAGGGGTTATATATCTATTTAAATTGTTTATCTGGACTTGGTTTAATTTTTGTGTGTGATACCTATCCAGAAAATTGTCCATTTGTTTTACATTTTCCAATTTTGTAGAGTACAGGTTTTCAAAGTATGACCTTATTATTCTCTGAATTTCCTCATTGTCTATTGTTGTGTCTCCCTTTTCATTTCTGATTTTGTTAATTTAGATATTCTCTCTTTGCCTTTTGGGTAGTCTGAATAAGGGTTTGTCTATCTTGTTGATTTTCTCAAAGAACTAACTCTGTTTCATTGATTCTTTGTGTTGTTCTCTTTGTTTCTATTTTATTGATTTCAGCCCTCAGTTTGATTATTTCCTGTAATCTACTCCTGCTGGGTGAGTTTGCTTCCTTTTGTTCTACAGCTTTCTGATGTGCTGTTAAGTGGCTAGTGTGAGATTTCTCCAGCTTCTTTATCCAGGCACTTAGTGCTGTAAGCTTTCCTCTTACACTGCCTTCATAGCTTGGGTATGTTGTGCTTCATTTTCATTGAATTCTAAGAAATCTTTAATTTCTTTATTTCTTCCGTGACCCAGTGGTGATTTAGTTGAGCATTATTCATTTTCCATGAGTTTATAGGCTTTCTGTAATTTGTGTTGTTGTTGAATTCTAACTTTAAGCTGTGGGGATCCAATAAGATACAGGGGATTATTGCAGTTTTTTCTATCTCTTCAGATTTGCTTTGTGAACGAGTATGTGGTCAATTTTAGAGAAGGTTCCATGAGGTCCTGAGAAGAATGTATATTCTTTTTGTATTTGGGTGAAATGTTCTATAGATGTATGTTAAGTCCATTTATGTCATAACATCTGTTAGTTTCCTTATTTCTCTGAAGTTTCTGTCTGGCAGACCTGTCCAGTGGTGAGAGTGAGGTATTGAAGTCTCCCACTATTAATATGTGGGGTTTGATGTGTGATTTAAGCTTTAGTAATTTTTTTTTGTAACAAATGTGGGTGCCCTTGTATTTGGGGCACAGATGTTCATAATTGAGACTTCATCTTGATGGAATTTTCCTGTGATGAATATGAAATGTCTTTCTCTATCTCTTTTGATTAATTTTAGTTTGAAGTCTATTTTGTTAGATATTAGGATAGTGACATCAATTTGTTTCTTTGGTCTATTTGATTAGAAAATCTTTTCCCAACCCTTTACTCTGAGGTAATGTCTGTCTTTGAAGTTGAAGTGTGTTTCTTTATGCAACAGAAGGATGAATTCTGTTTTTTGTGTATATTCTGTTTGCCTGTGTCTTTTTAGGTGAATTGAGTCCATTGATATTAAGAGATATTCATGACCAGTGATTGTTAAGTCCTGTTAGTTTTTGGTTTTGTTGGTGGTGGTTGTAGTCTGTATGTGTGTTTCCCTTTTTTGGGATTTGGTAGTGTGAGATTATTGCTTGTGTTTTTTTGGGTGCAGCTAACTTCCTTGGGGTGTAGTTTTACTTCTAGTACTTTCTGTATGCCTAGGTTTTAGATAGGTGTTAAGTCTAGTTTTGTCCTGGAATATCTTGTTTTCTCTATCTATGGTGATTGAAAGGTTTGCTGGGTATAGTAGTCTGGGCTGGCTTCCATGGTCACTTAGTATCTGCAGAATGTCTGTCCAGGGCATTCTAGCTTTCAATGAGAAGGCTGGTGTGATTCTGATAGGTCTGCCTTTATATGTTACTTGGCCCTTTTCTTTTGCAGCTCTTAATATTCTTTTTTTATTCTATATATTTAGTGTTTTGGTAATTATGTATATGGCATTCTGTAAGCTTCTTGTTTCTTCATAGTCATATCATTCTTTATTTTGGGAAAGTTTTCTTCTATGATTTTGTTGAATATGTTTTCTTCTTCTATCCCTACCATTCTTAGTTTTGGTCATTTCATGGTGTCCCAGATTTCATGGATGCTTTGTGTTAAGAATTTGTTGGATTTAACATTTTTTTTGACAGATGAATGTTTCCTCTGTTGTATCTTCAATGCCTGATATCCATTCTTCCATCTCTTGTATTCTATTGGTTATGCTTGCATCTGTAGTTCTTGTTTGTTTACCCAGATTTTCCATTTGTAGAATTTCCTCATTTTGTGTTTTCTTTATTGCTTCTCTTTCAAATTTTAAGTCTTGAACTATTTCNTTCACCTCTTTGTTTTTTTCTTTAAGGGGTTTATTGATTTCTTCCAATTTTTTGTTTGTCTTTTCCTCCATTTCTTTAAGGGAATTTTTCATTTCCTCTTTAAGGGTCTCTATCTTCATAAAGTTATTTTTAGGGTCATTTTCTTCTGCTTCATCTGCATTGGGATGTTTAGGTCTTGCTTTTGTAGAATCACTAGGTTCTGGTGGTGCCATATTGCTCATTATGTGTTTGAATGTATTCTTACTCTGCTGTTTACCCAATTGGGTTTGGGATAATTATAGGAACATGTGTTGCTTCTTACGATGTGTTTGTTGGATGGCTCTTTTGTTCCTTTATTATCTTTGGGCCTGATTGGCCAAGGTTTCTGGTGATTGGCTGCTTGTCATTTCAAGTAGGGGTGTCTCAGCTGAGGTTGTAGGGGTTTGGGTGCTGATCCATCATATTATCCAGCTCTTCTGGCTGCTGTGGGCTTTACTTGTCTGTATGAGGTCTGTTCTTCCAACTAGTATTGGTTGTGCCTGTGTCTATGGAGTCTGTTCCTCCAACTGGTGTAGGTTTTTCCTGTGCCTGTTCTCCCTACTGATGTGGTTGACGCTTGTGCCTATAGCATCTGCTGATATTGCTGGAGAGGAGTGTTCACTTGGAAGCTGCCCTTCTTCAAATTGGTGTAGGTGGTGCTTGTGCGTCTAGGGGCTCTTCTTCCAAATGGTGGAAATGGTGCTTGTGCCTCTAGGGGCTCTTCTTCCAAATGGTGGAAATGGTGCTTGTACCTCTAGGGGCTCTTCTTTTTTCTGGTGCAGATGGTGCTTGTCCCTCTAGGGGCTGCTGATTTTGCAGGGTATGGTTGGCCAGGGGAAGGGCGATGAGTTCAGTGGGTTCAGGTGGTGGAGTGATCTTGTAGGTTACAGAGTCTAAAGGGTGGTTGTGGTGGTTGATTGGCTTGCCCACAGGACTCTTACTTCCTGGCTGGCTCCTGCGAATCTTTCATGTAAGAAAAGACCCATAGAATGGCTTTTACCTGGTGGATTTGTTATGAATGTGGAGCAAGATTTGTTAAAGGATTTATTGAATGAACCTATGTTATTGTAAATGTTTTTCAAATTCTTCCTATTATTACTACAACATTTTATCCATAAAATACTTTCTTGTATTACACAAGCTAGATTCTAAATATTCAGCCCATATAAATATGTAGTTCCTATTTTTTCAAAACCTTAAAACCTTATATCAAAGACAGGTCTTTGAAAAAGCTATTACGAGAGATCTCAGTGTTAGCAAGGGGGGATACATTGTTCTTAGCTGTATTTGAAAGGATATATTGGCAGCCAAAAAAAAAAAAGATATGAAAGCTGAGTAAGTTAAGAATGCATTCATAGGAAAACAAAAAACAAAAACAAAACAAACAGAAAAACACGTACATACACATCACCAACAACAAAAACATATCAATTTCAAAGGTCATACTTTAAAACAGTGTTGGTGCATAGGAAATTTAAGAGAACAGAACAGAACACAGAATATGAGAAATTTGGTGTAGTATTAAACTCAAGGAACACAGGGTCTTAGGAATTCTTCTAGGCTTGCATATTTAATCGAGTAATACATCTTCCTGTTGGATCTCAAGGACATAGTGATAAAAATGCAAATATTTTAATAGCAATCCAAGGAAGACATATGACCTGTTAATAAATCTAGAATGGTGACAATAGAGATGAGGAGCAATGGAGATGTTTTAATGTGCGCTAAAATAATTGATAATTAGACTGAAGATATTCAGAATAAAATAGTTGGGTACCAGAGGTAAGACAAATTGCTAAACAGTCATATTAATAAAAAACACAGAGCCAGATATTGGGGTGAAAAACTGAGAGATCACAGAATCAGAAAGAAGCCAGCCATGTTCTTATCTGCTAGAAATCCTCAGCCCTAGAGAGGTACTTCCTGTCTACCCATGCTTATATGCCTTTATGTCCCTGCCAATCTCATTTCATCTCTCTGCCCAAGTACATCACTTCCTCTTCCTGCCCAGCTGTGTCACTTCTTGTCCATCTGTACAGACCTANAGACTTTTATGGTTAACTAGTGTTGAAATTTAAGGCATTTGTGACAATGCCTGGCTGTGTTCCCAGTGTGACCTTGAACTCTCAGAGATCCAGATGGATTTCTGACTCCTGAGTGATAGGATTAAAGGTGTGTGCTACCATTGCCTGACCTCTGTGTTTACTATAGTGGCTGGCTTTTTCCTCTGACCCTTAGATAAACATTATTAGAGTGCACAGTATTTTGGGGTACACAATACATCAGCACATTTCCCCTTTTTTGTCTAAAATAAAAAATAAATTATAGCTAATATAAGAAAAGCTATATACAGTAAGTACAATAACTATATACAATATATACAAGCAATAAATACATCAACAATGTCCAGTTCATTTGCGTTTGACAATTCAGAGAAAATATTACATTATCTATTCTATTTTTGTGAATCCAAAGATTGTATCTAATAAACCTTCTATCCTAATTNGCATAACCAAAACTGTCTTTTGATGTCTTTCAAACTTATACATTTATACCTCTTAGTGAGTTTCTTTTCTGAATTTCTTAACACAGAAAAAGTATAACTATCTAATCTTCAACTCCCTCAGAGACCCAAGAAGGAAATAATATTAACTAGTAAAAGAGGAAGTGCAAACAAGGGAATTCCAAAACATGTGAGGTATGACAGAAACAGCCAGCTGCCTGGACAGTCAACCAAGGTTTTTCTACAATGTTTGGGCATCATCTTCGGCCTACAGGCTTAGCATATCTGACAGACTCATCTATGAAGCAGGATTATCTAAGGAGTCTTCCTACCTTGTCTTGGCAAGGATTGGCAGTCCTTTGTTTTGTGTCCTGCTTGTCCATCCTGGATGGCCGGTGACTGTTCTTTATAATACCTCCTAATATTTCTCTCAGAAACATGTGTTAGTTTATGGTTTGTTTCTGAGGTTGGAGGAATGTTAATCTGGGTATTCCATTGTTGTAATAGATCATGGCCTCATAAATTCATAGCTATATTAGCCATGTATGGATTTAATTTTCCTCTCTGTCCTTCTAGCCCTGTACATTTGACCCATCTTGCACTCTGTTTCACTGGAGATAATGTTCTAATCCGTAACAGCTGAACATTTACCTCCTGAAGAGGCTAATTTGGATGCCATGATTCTTGTGCAATTATTGTGATGTCCACACCTATGTCTATAAGACCCTCCATGAGAATGTCATTTATTCGTATTTTTAATTTTGGTCTTTGTTCATTTATAGAAGTTTGCCAAAAAATTCACTTTATGATTTCTCCTGAATTTTTGTTCTCTCTACTATAGCTATTCTATCACCCCAAGCAGTATGGTTTATTACAATAGGCATTTGGTTATTTAGTTGCTTTGAGAAGGGGTTTCTTCTAGGATGGCAGGAAAGGATTGTACTGAATTTTCCTGGGGGCCTGTGAAAGGCCCTTCAGGGAGTTTCCCTACAGCAAAGGCAAAATATTACCTTGTTGATTTACATTCGTTAGTCCTATGTTTACCTTTACCACACCTTCTGCATAATCTAGAAGGGAGGGACCTTCTGTTTCCTAAAGTGTACAGTATAACAACTATTTATTTAATACTTATATTATGTGAGGTAGTATAAAGAGAGATAATTTAAAGTACAAGGTTCTGTGTAGGTTGTATGTAAATACTGTGACATTTTATAATAATGATTCTAACCATTTTCCAGTTTTAGTGTCTGAGGGGGTTCCTGGAACCAATTTCCCTCAGATATCTGATGGCAGTGTATTAGCTGGGAGATCAACAATTCAGTGATANGAGAGGTATTAAGGAAGAGTGAAAAGATCAGTGTTAACTCTAGTTTGACCACTTAGATATGCTATTTGTGAAGCTAATTAATTGCCAAGGACAAGCGTCAGCAGTTTTGTGAGTACTGAAGGGCAGGGATATCTTGGTAGGTGCAAGTGAAGACTCAGACACGTATATTAATGCAAGCTGACGAGTCTCTTCAGATCTTGAGAGTCTGGGTTCTGCAATTCTCAGCTTTCAGTTCTTCTTCTCTTCTCTCTGCTCTTCTCCCAACTCTCTCGATCTGTTTCAACCCCAGTCTTTTATTGTGTATTATCATGAGGAAAATAGGGGATGAGATAATTCAACAGATAATCAGAAATAAGCAAAGCATACCCGTGTCCCAGGCAAAGACCCAAAGCCATTTCTGCTTAACTTTTAAAAATTACAAATATCTCTTCAGCTGAGGTCAACTGACCCAGAGGTTCACTATGTATGGTTTCAGTGGTTAGTACACCAGACAGGCAGGCTTCCTCTTTTCTTGTACATTTCAGACTATGACATTTTATTGATGTTTTTAGCTTATGGGGTCTTGCAACTCACCAAGAGCTCTCTCCACAAATTTTTACACTTTTTATCTTTAGTCTTTCTTAAACATTCCAACTGCTCTTTAAAATACCTTATTCTTTCTTTCTACACTGCCAACGGAGGCTTGGGACATGTCTCAACCATTGCTTCTGTNCCCATGTTGTGCACCTTTCCTGTTCTCTTTCTCTCCCCTGCTAATGGATGGGGCCCCCAAGACCTGCCCTAGGGCTCGGCCTGATCAAGGTCTAACTCCAAGAGTGAAATGAAATGTCACTGCCTATGGTTGCTTAGCCACCAAGGCTGTGTATAAAGGCTTCCCATACTTATAATTTGTCATCCCATCTATAAGTCACTCCATCCTCCACCTTCTGCCACCATCCTTCCTTGTTCCAAATTAAGTCTACTTTTTGGTTTTTCACTAGAAATCACTGATAGATTTTTCACTGGAAATCACTGATAAGGCAACAGGCATAGAGTTGAACTTTGCATAATGATAATATTAAACTCAGTCTGCCTATGCACTGCATCTCACATACCATAATTTATTACATGACATTTAATACAATTATTCCATGCTTCTAAGCCTCTTTAGGCTATAGGGTCTTTCCTATGACTTGCACAACAGCCTTCATTCCAGCCTTAATAATTATTTTTATACCATTAATGGTCACATTGATATCTTCTATATCCAATTTCATGGAAATCACCACAGGGGAAGGAAAAAAGATCATGAAGAATAGATAAAATAGAAAGATTATAAGAACCAGTAACAGCTGGATGGATGAGAACATGACATGTATGTGCCATAAGTCTAGCCTCGGGACACAAGAGTTGTTTTCTCCCTGGCCCATGGTTGGCAGACTAATCAGAGTGTCAGGTGGGGTATGCCTGGAGGGAGCAGTGTCCTTGATCACAGGTTCCTCCATCCGGGACTCTTCTGGCAGCACATCAGACATCTTGAATGCCATCTCCGGCAGTTAATACTATAGAAGAGGAATGCATATGTAGATGGATTCTGTCTGCATANAATAAAGTGCTCCAATAAATGGGTGAGCATTTATTGTTCTTGTGGAATCAGTAGAAGATAGTGCTAGTTAGTAGGTACATTCATAGTGATGGGGTTCTGGTGAGTTTCTTNATAATTTGAATATTGAAAAGAAAGTATAGGAGAAGGTCTCTTCATTGGAGTAACAAAAGAAAAATAGGAATGTGGCCATCCTGAGGCTCACCTCAATGAAGGGCAGTCAGATGAAAACTGGCACCTTAGTGATTGCTAATGGAAAGTTGTAGGAATGAATTGTATTCAAAATCAAGATAAAAAAGAAGTTAGTTCAAAGTATTTTTGTAAAAGGTTTAAAATGTGTCTACTGCAAATGAAGTATAAAAGGCTTTTAGAGGCAAAATGGGGGTAAGATAGAAATAATTTTATTGAAATTTTACAAAACAGTTCAGATTTCTGGGTAAATAACCTTGATTCGAATTAGAAAATTCNTTGCCATTCATATCGTAGACTCTTCAATCTAAAGATATTGGAGGAGTCCTTTTAGGTTTAACCAAACTGACATTATTGACCAATATTAAGCCATAATTATTGAGAAGTTTTATCTTCACCCTCCTCTTTGTCCTCCTTCCCTCCCTTCTTTTATCTTTTCTCCTGCTCTAACCCACTCCCCCTCCCTGTGTCAGAGTGTGGAGCTTGATGGGAGTGTATAGTTTACATGTGCAGGCTAGGAAGAGAGAAGGTATTCTTTCTTTAATAATCAACTACTTTATAAGGTGGAGCATGTTCTAGATGATTCTTAGTCCCCAAGTAATATTTTATTTATTTATTTTTAATAGGATTCAATAAATAATACTTATGTTTTTAGTGAATGTTTTGATAATTAAATATTCTAAAAACGGTTTAAATTATGGTAGAAAAAATGTAATTGAATTTTGTGACTATTGAAAATAAAGGTTAGTGTATTAGATNCTCCTCTTGCTATTGCAACAAGAGTACTCAACAAAATCAATTTAATGAAGAGTTTATTTAAATTCACAGTTTGAGGGTGCAGTCCATTATGATGGGGAAGGCATGACAGTACTCTGACCTCCTCAAGTGAGCTGTAAGTATGCATCCCCGCATACACAAAATATATAAATAAAATGTAATTGAGGAACTCTTGGTTAGTGAGAAGACTGACCCGCTGTTGATGGCTTCAGTTCCTGGGCAGCACATCTTGAGTTACATAAGAGCACAGAAAGCTAGCCGAGAACTAGCGTGCATATATTAATTCATTACTTACATATGTAGATTGTGTGTATGGTAATCAATTGCTTCAAGTTCCTGCTGCTTGACTTCCCTTCAGTGACTGTAACTTTGAATCCTAAGCTAAATTAACTCTTTCTCCTTAAGTTGCTGCTGTTAGAATATTTTGTCATGATATCTTGTCATAGCAGATAGTAAATAGAACTAAAGTAGAAATTGTTTGGGGTTATTACTTTGATAAACTTGACCATGTAGCTGAGCATTCATAACTAATAATAAGTCTCTATGTCTTTATTTGGAAGCTGGTTGGTGGCCCAGAGAAAGCCTGCTACATTTGGGTGTCATGTTGCCAAGGATTTTATTAGTGATAGTTAGTTTTGATTGTCAAATTTACACAATGTAGAGTCACCTAGGAAGGGAGTCTTAATGAGGAAAATTCTTGATTAGTGAGAAGACCTGTCCACTGTGTTGGCACTGTTCTCTAGGTAGAGTCCTGGTGTATAAGAGTATAGAAAGATAGCTGAGAGCTGGCATGCAAGTATTAATTCATTGCTCTCTCTTCTCTTTATAATGGATGTAAGGTTACTAGCTACTTTGGGTTCAAGGCATGACTTCCCCACAGTGAGCCAAGTAAATGCCTTTTCTATTAAGTTGCCTTTGTTAGGTATTTGTCTTATCACAACAATAGGAATCACAGCTATGTTACCTTCAACTTGAAATTGTTTTTTCTTTCATGCTATAAGATCATTATTTAAAAAATTCCTTTGTGTGTGCACATGTGTAGCTGTGTGTGTGTGTGCCCCTGTGTGCCACAGCATGCATGTGGAGATCAAAGGACAACTTTAAGGAATAGATTCTCTCTTTCCATATTAATGTGGATTCTGGAGATTGAATTTAGGTATCAACCTTGCATCATAGGATGTCAAGTGCCTTTACTTGCTCCATCATCTCGATGGCCCAAGAGGATTCATTTTTGACAGAGGTATTTCCGTTCTCTGAGCATGATAATAAAAGTATTTTACTCCATACTCAACTTCATATGGAACAACAAAAAATCCAGGATAGCTAAAAGAACCACACACAATAAAGCAACCTCTGGAGGCATCATGATCCCTGACTTCAAGCTCTACTATAGAGCTATAGTAATAAAAACAGCTTGATACTGGCATGAAATCTGACAAGTGGACCAATGGAATCGAATTGAAGACCCTGACATTAATCCACACACATATGAACACCTGATTTTTGACAAAGAAGCCAAAAATGTACAATGGAAAAAAGAAAGCATCTTCAACAAATGGTGCTGGCATAACTGGCTGTCAACATGCAGAAGACTGTAAATAGATCCATATCTGTCACCATGCACAAAACTCAAGTCCAAGTGGATCAAAGACCTCAACATAAATCCAGCTACGCTGAACTTGATAGAAGAGAAAGTAGGAAGTACTCTTGAACACATCGGCACAGGAGACCACTTCCTAAATATAACACCAGTAGCACAGATACTGAGAGCAACAATTAATAAATGGGACCTCTTAAAACTGGGAAGCTTTTGTAAGGCAAAGGACATGGTCAATAAGGCAAAATGACAGCCTACAGAATGGGAAAAGATCTTCACCAACCCCATATCTGACAGAGGGTTGATTTCCAAAATATAGAAAGAACCCAAGAAACTAGGCATCAAAATATCTAACAATCCAATTAGAAAATGGGCCACAGAGCTAAACAGAGAATTCTCAACAGAAGAATCTCTGATGGCTGAGAGAGATTTGAGGAATTGCTCAACATCCCTAGTCATCAGAGATGACTATGTTGGAGCTTATGTTGGAGAGGATGTGGAGCAGGGGGAACACTCCTCCACTGTTGGTGGGAGTGCAATCTTGTACAGCCACTTTGGAAATCAATATGTTGGTTTCTTAGAAAACTGGGAGTCAATCTTTCTCAAGACCCAGCAAAACCCGAAGATGCTCAATCATACCACAGGGGCACATGCTCAACTATGTTCATAGCAGCATTATTTGTAATAGCCAGAACCTGGAAACAACCTAGATGCCCCTCAACTGAAGAATAGATTAAGAAGATGTGGTACATATACACAATGGAGTACTACTCAGCAGAGAAAAACAATGACATCATGAAATTTGCAAGAAAATGGATGGAACTAGAAAATATCATCCTGAGTGAGGTAACTCAGACCCAGAAGGACAAACATGGTATGTACTTACTCATAAATGGATACTGATTGTAAAGCAAAGGATAATCTGACTGCAACCCACAGCTACAGGGAGGAACCTAGGAGGGACGCATGGATCGCCNAGCGAGGGAAAAATGGATGAGAACTACATGGGCTGACTAGGTTTGAGGGGTAGGAAATGGAGGCGAGGGATGGAGGATGAGAGCATAAGGGAGTGGGAGGTTTGAGCTAGAAGAGGATCAGAGTGGGAGAGTAAGGAAGGAGATGACATGATAAATGGAGAAATCATGGGAATAGGGAGAAATAGAGTGCTAGGGAAGTTCCCGGTAGTCCAAAGGGATGACTCCATCTTAGACCACTGGAAATAATCCTGAACTGGCCTACTCCTGTGATCACATGGATCAGAGCTCCAGGAGCCCAATAGTTGGGAGAAAGGGGGCCTTCTATGAGCAAGCAACAACAAGATCATGATGGGAGGGTGTACAGAGATGGCCAGCCAAACTAGTGGAGACACATAAACTATGAACCCATAGCTGAGAAGCCCCCATGGGCCCTCATCCAGAGATGGATGGAAGCAGATGCAGAGATCCACAGCTGGAGTCCAACTGATGAGAGATAGGAGAGAATCTATGAACAAGGGACATTGAGATCATGAGGGGAAAATGTGCAGAGATGGCCAGCCAGGCTGGTGGAAATGGATGAACTGTGGACCAATAACTGTGGAGCCCCCATGGTGCTGGACTGGGCCCTCTGGACGCTTGAGACAGTCGTTTGGCTTGAACTGTTTGGGGGCCCCCATGCAGTGTGATTGGGATCCTTCCCTGGTGCAGGGCTGCCCTTTTAGAGCCCAGTGCCTGTGGTGTGTACTTAGTGCAGTCTTGGCACAGGGAGGAGGGTCTAGTCCTGCCTAGGCTGAGTGTGCCAGGCTCCAGAGACTCTCCAAGAGAGACCTTGTCTTGGAGGAGGTGGGAATGAGGGGTGGGTTTAGGAGGGGAGTTGGCAGGGCGGGAAGAGAAAGAAGAGGGGGATCTGAGATTGGTATGTAAAAGCAGTGGAAAATCTTTTTAATAAAAAAAAGGAAAAAAAAATAAACTCATCTGAAACCTGAAAAAAAAATAAAATGCTGTATAACTTAAAACTGTTACTTTTATAAGTAATCTTTACTTTGATATAAACTGATATTTTTATATGTATATAACTGAATATGAGTGTCTGAGTATTACTAAATGAGTAATGTATTATTTACTCTTCTCACGGCTGTGATAATGAAAGAGCTTCAGGGAAGAAAGCTTCATTTTGACTCAGTGCAAGGGATACAGCTCATCACAGAAAGGAGGGTTGGGTGGTAGAACCATGTCCTGCGTACTGTGTCAGGAGGTTGCCTACTCACAACTGTAGTGACCAGTAAGAAAACCAGAAAGATGAGTGTGGCCTCATCTGGTGTTGTCCCTTCCCCCTATTATTTAGCCTGGCCCCTATCTCACAGGATGACAACCTTGTTAAATATGTGTCTTCCCTTCTCACCTGGTCATTTTAAATACTGGACACCCACAGCTTTGACTCCTAGATGATTGTAAATCCAATCAATATTGATCTTCCAGATACATGTTTTAATAAAGTGTGTTATGGGGGAAGGCTATTTTCTAAAATGTTGATTTCACATATAATAAAACTCCATATTAAACTTTATTTTGATAGATCTGTGATCAATTAAATTGACTTCATTTAATGTTTCTGAAAAATAAATATTTTGAGCTGTTTTTAAAATGCTTCAAAGTTATTTTTAAATGTTTTAAAATTTTTCCTTATGATGCCTTATTCCATATTTTGTTATCTCAGATAATCTATTGAGTCAGATTTCTGTGAGTTTCTTTGCAGAAAACATTGTTTTTCATGAACACATTTAAATCTTTTAGAATTTTCCCTTTGATTCAACTCATCCACTTTTATCCCAAGGTCAAGATTTTCTTAGCATTTAGGAATCTTTTATAGGAGATGTGTTTGATGGTTGCAATACTGATATTGATCTTTTATTTTATAATGTCTTATTTTATAATGGGCCCAACAGAATTCTTATTTCACATAGTAATAATTTTAAATAAAAATTGATATTGCTCTTAATCACTCAAGGCAAATTTACTTTATTGTTCTTCAAACCCAATCTCTAAACAGTGTGAGGTACCCTCTAAGAGTCTTTGTTACTGTTTCCTTTACCCTGCCCTGGTCTTAATTATGATTGGGTAGAGTGATTTCAATGCTGCTATTGGAGGAAAGGGTATCAGTGTTGGTGTCTACATTCTTAAAGCTCAAATTATAGGAAGTTATGAACCACCCGACATGAGTGCTGGGAATTAAGCTTGTGTCCCCTGCAAGAGGAGACTGAAACCGCTGAGTCATCTCTCCAACATTATTGTTAACATCTTTAACAAGCTCTTACCTGTTTGATCTGATAAAAATAAGAAATATAAAATATTTTGTTTTACATTCATATCTTGCTTCTCAAATACAGTTTACATAGATCCAAACTTCTGATATTACTGGGTTTTTTCCCCTCTGAATTATTTTTAATAAAAAGTCTTTATATCTCTCTCACTTTTCAGAATAATTTTCACAGGGTTCAGGATTTTTCATGGATAATTTCTACTTTTAAGTACTGTGTGTTCCACCTTGTTCCTATTTCTTGTTTGGCCTTTTTAGTTAAAATAGCCTCACAACCCCCCTCAGGCTTCTTTCAAAATTCCGTTTTTGGTTTTGTGCACTGTATGCAAAGACTGGGTATAGCTTTTTTGTATTTGGTCTCTGCACTCTCTGAATCTTTTGTATCGGTCATAAATTTCTGTGAGTTATTGCTCATTATTTCTTCAAGTTGTTCCCTTGTTACTTACCCTTTTGCAAAAGTTTTACCTTTTACTTTTGTCCCACAATTGTGATATTTTGTCCCCCTCCATATGTAAAATTGAGAAGTTTCCATTGATATATCTTTAAGATCACTGATTGGTTGGTTGTAATCAGTTTGCTAAGAGCTCATTGAAGGCATTCATTTCATTTATAGCCACTGTTCTACATTTCCTTGTTTGTGTGTGTCTTCTTACACTACCCATCTCTTCTAGTATGTTGTCCACTTTTTCCAGCAAAGGTATTTGTGCATTGCTTATAGTTGTTTTCAACTCTCAGCATGATAATTCTAGCATCAGTGTCAAGATTGAGTTAGTTCTCATCCTGGTCTGTCTTCAGACTGGGTAGTTTGTGCATGTTTGTTTTCTTCTTGTTTTGTTGTGGTGCTTGTTGGTTTTTAGTATGCCTGATAATTTTGTTGTTAAAAGTCCAATATTATGTACTAAGGTGGATTGGTTAATAATGAGGCTTTGTATTTATTGAGGTAGGAGGTAGGCAGTTATATTATTTTTTCAGTGCTCTGATAAAAACCTTTCAAAAGTAACTTAAGAAAGGAAAGGTTCCCTTTGGTTCACAGTTTGAAGGTACAGTATATCTCAGCAAAGGTGTAGATAGACAATGAGAGCAGCTGTAGCTGTGGTAATGGTAGTGTGAGGCTGGTCACATTGTGTCTTTAGTCAGGAAGCAGAGAAAGGACGGATCTGGTACTCAACTTGTTTTCTCCTTTTATTCAGTCAGTGACCTTAGCTCATGGAATGTGCCACCTGTATTTAGCATGGCTGTTCTAATTTAAATTAAAACTCTCTAGAAACCCCTCTTACTGACACTTCCAGAGGTCTGGTTCCTAGGTGACTCTAAATCTGATCAAGTTCACTGTCAAGACAAATTGTCACAAAACAGAGCTGTTGGCTGCCATTGGGTTGTCTGAGAAGTTTTGGCCTCTTTCCTCTCATATCTTTATCTCCATGGTTGTCTTTGAGTTCTTTAAGAGATACAGGTTAGGCATGTCCTTACTCTACAGATCAGTGAGGCTCTGCTAAAATGGTTTCCCTTGAAATTATGTCTTATTAAGAAAGTTAGAAAGCTGGAGAATATTTAAAATTTGTTATTCCTCTCCCCTCAGAGAATCAGAAAGACATATGTCTAAGTACACGGTATAGATGTACAGGGTTTCGGAAGGTAACCCAAGTTTGCCATCCCCAGTTTTAGGCCGAGTGAGCCTTTTCTTGGCTTTTAACTCTAGATAGAGACTCTAGAAATTAGCCCATTAGAGTTTCAAAGGTGTTTCTGCTCCTGCCTCAGTGCAAGGATTCTGCTGTGCCTTTGCCCTCAGTAAGTTGGTTCTTCTCAGCTGCCTTCCCTTCTGTCCAGTTCTCAGGGAAGCTGTGTGTCCCATGTCCTCAGTCTCTGTTGGAGCTAAGAATATTGATGGCTTTCAGTTCGTTGAGGATTTTGTTTCGGAGGTCTCAACTAACTACTTTTGGCTCTTTATGTGTTAGATGGAAACTGGACATCCCACCATTTCTTATTAGAAAGAAAATACAAGTTTAGAGTATGTTTAGTCTCTTAATTACTTTTCCTCACCATTAGACATAGTTTCCAGGTAATATTCGAACATCAACAACATTCTTACAATACTTCATCTTTTTAAAAACTAATCTTTTCATTTTTTTAAACTGCAGACTACAGTCCCATGTGATCTGGAAGGCAATGAGTGCATCCTGGATGCTTCCTTCCAAATCCTTCATTAATCAAGTAGAAAAGATGTTTTCAAACTGTAAATGTTTCTCTCTGCCCAACAATGTAGAAAGAATGGACACAGGGAAACTCCTTTCCCATCTTAAAATATCCTTAATATTCAAAGGGGGCTGAAGCTCCATCACAGTGTCTAAGGACTGACTAATGTAACAGACAGGAATAATATCAGACTAGTGTGTTAAATAATGCTACTCCATCATGTCCAGGGGCCATTGTGCTGGGAAACTGTGTCCTTAAACAGTTGCCATGTGGTCTATCTCTGAGAGGGCAGCTGGAGTAGAGGACAATATTCTCATCAGAAGGAACTGCCTTAGGCATAGATGGTTCCAGTTTATTCTTCCTGTTCTTTCTTCTGTAGATAGGTAGTAGTGAGCAAAGGTAAGTGGGCAAGTTAGGTAGTGTATTAAGGTTTTCTAGAGGGTTAGAATGGATAGAATGAAAGTGTATATGACAGGAGGACTTATTAGACTGGCTTATAGGATACGGTCTAAGTAGTTCAGCAGTGGAACAGCAGAGAATCCAGTAGGTGTTCAGTTCTCAAGGATGGATGTGTTGGCAGTCTCAATCAGGTGCTAGAGTCATAGAGGATTCCTGGAGAGCTTACATTGTGATCTTGAAGAAGGTGTATTTAATATTGATTACAGCAACGGGATAGACAAACTTGCCAGCAAGAGTGAGGGAAAGAGGGCATAAAGCAGTTTCCTTCTTCCATATCCTTTTATGTGGGCTGGCAGAGAGTGTGGCCCCTGTTTAAGATGAGTCTTCCTGCTTCATCTGATGGAGAAAATCCCTCACAGAGGTTGCTAGCAGCTTGGGTTTTAGTTGATTCCACATGGAGTCAAGCTGACAACCAAAACTGTCCATCACAGGCAGTATTTCTCTCTTAGTGGATACATGATTTTATTATGTGGTTTGGTATATATAAGTTCCAGAACAGACACTTGTCCTATAGGCTAAATATAAGCAAATTTAGAATATTTGAATTATAATATCAAAATAAAGAATTATTTCTGGTCCTATAGATTATATTGATATAAGGTTTAATATTTGTTAAAATTCTTAACTTTTTTTCTTAAATTCTGTCTTAAATATTTGTATGCAGATTTAATTTATTTTGTTGTCCCTTTATCTATAACGATACATTAAAGATTTCAAGAGTGTCGAACCATTCATTTTAGTTAATCTCATTTAAGCCATTTCTCTTGAAGTGATATGCCACTGTTATGTTGCTTCATATATGCTTTTAAGTCTGAGTTTACATGTTTTTAGTATTCTTTAGAGTGTATATTGCCACTGTCTTCCAGTGAAATTATAGGGAATATAGTATTAGCTATCACAGTAAAGTATAGAGATATTATTAGACTAGTAACTAGATAGTTTAATGTGGTATAGGTTTTGAAATGACTGTTGCCAGTCATTTTTAACATATATCTATGAAGCTATTTCTGAAATAAAATGAATGTATGTACATAAAAGAGTTTTAACCTCCTTAAGGAAAGCAGGCTAAAGAATCTATTTTAGATTATTAAAGATGACACCAAAGCAATCAACATCTTAATGTTATTTAAAAGAACTCATTTTGCTTCACAGAAATTGACATAGGTTGCCACTGAAATTAGTATGTGAGATATCTTGCCTACAGAAACTACAGATGTCTTCGGGAGGTGAAACACTCTTAGAATGACCATTCAAACTGCCTGTTAAATATTTGCTCCTATTCGGGGCCTACCTATCCTTGCTTATTGTCTACCAAATAAATCATGTATTTCATATTACTGCTCTAACAAATTAACATTAATTTTGTGGCTAAAAGCAATACAAATTTATTATCATGTAATTCTGGGTCAGAAGTCCAGTAGGAGACATACCAGAGTAAAATGAAAGTAAGGATAATCAATTTTAGGCTAGAAAGAATTACTGTCCTGGTTTTTGTGTTATTGGCATAGATTACACTGAACTCTCATGTTTGTATTGGCTGCCAACTACAGATCCTCAGAGAATATAACCCTTGGCCTGTGCTCTTCTTAACTTTCAAACCCAGCAAAGCCAGTTGAGTCCTTCCTACCTGCCATATCTGCAACACATCATACTTCTATAATTCCACTTTTAAGAACATAAATAATTTGATTTGACCCACCTCGTTAATCCCAGTAAATCTTTTTCTCAAGGTCCTTAACAACAATCATATGTGCAGGTCTGTTACCATGTAACTTAACACATGCAAATGTTCAGGAGTTAGGATGTAGACATCTTTGAGGAGACCATGTTTCTTGACTCTCATAAACACAGTCTTGACTGTACTTGCCCTGGTTGGGTTGGTTTTCCTTTTCTGCTCATAATACTTCTTATATTCTTTTCTTTCTTGCTCAAATGGGTGTGAAGATTCCAATCCCTTGAGAAATTACATTAGATATAACATCTATGGAGAAATTGTAGGAGGAACAGTTCCTAAAAACACTTCAAAGCTTCAGAACATTCATTTCCAAAGGAGAAGTCTTAAGTATTTTCTATGAATTTGTAAAACTCATTCTAATGCTTTATAACCATCCATGCAGCAGCAGAAGGGAGCACATTCCACTGCTTAGGAAGAGTCTGTGTGATACCAAAATATTCAAAGGAGAAAATTTGAAGAGATAATTACTGAGAGCAGTAACTTTCAATAGTTTATCAAAACAAGTGTATCTTGATAGTAGATGATATTGAATCTTAATATTTTATTTCTTTTTTCCTTAGATCATCACAAAATATGTTTATGAGCTCCTGGAAAAGGACTGCAATTTGCAAAAAATCTCTATTCCAGTAAGTCCAGTTTTCAAAAATATTTATTCCAAAAAATGATTTTTTTGTGTGTAAAATGGTTTTCAATCCAGGAGAAAATTTTGTTGTGGGTTAAATGTGCTCCTGTGTTGATGCTAGCAATTAACTACCTGTAGGTAACCTCACTCTTCTGTACCAATTTTTACAAAGAAATGC
>LZPO01076221.1:0-16193 GCA_001675575.1 Neotoma lepida
AGCTGCCTTTTGTTCAGTTTCTTTGTTCTTTGTTCTCCAGCTCACCTAGTGTGGTATGAGCCCATGAGATGCCAATAATGTTTTATCACTCCCAAGTGACAAAGATGCCCTTTAATTAAACTTGACCTCAGAGTGTATCTGCCTTCACCAGGGGAAGTCAGTAAGGAACAGCTAGCTCGTCATCTGGTGGCCCATCATTCTCCAGGGGATTTGGTTGGTGCATAGCTAACATAGGGCTGCTCTGCTGGAATGGAGAACTTGTTCTCCTCTTCTCCTGAGCTGAGAGAAAGTCTTGGAAGACTCTTTGTGTCATATGCAAACAGCACTTAGGAAGCCAGCCGAGCAGCAGGCACCAAGGGCAAAGAGATGCCAGTGCTGCCATGGCTGGGCAGCTGGAGGAGAGCATGCTGGGGCCTCACGCTGGGCAGTTGGAGGGAGCCCAGGGGAGTGGTGCTGAGAGGAGCAGTCTGTGGGGGCAATGACCTGAAGCAAAGCTAGTTGAGGGATGACTCCAGAGTGACGAGAGGTGGGGATGTCCTCCAAGAAGGGAAGGGCTGATCATCTGTGGGACTTTGGGTTAGGAACTTCACTCTAGGACGCTTGGGATCTGGGAACCTGGATGGACAAAGTCTCTCCGTTCATTTGCAGAGCAACGGGTTGTTCAGAACAAGATTTCTATCAGACAGACTCAGCTCTGCAAGAACTANATGATGAAGTCAGGAAGAGTGAAGAGCAACCTCCAGACAGGAAAGTATNGCCAAAATTGCAGGGATGTGTAGGAAGAGATGGCTGGAAGGATATAGACACCGGATTTAGCCTTTTCTGGCTTTGAGAGGAGGAAACAGCAGGAGGATGGGGGCTGAATTTGACTCAAAGCTGGAAGCCTCAGAAGTGGTGTNCTTGGGTCACATGACATAATATGAAAGACTAGAGGGAAGCTGGACAGAAGTATTCTNTTAGAGTTGAGACTGGGTATCAAGTCTATGATTGACGGCTCTGATATGCTTATATCTCCACGGACTCATGAAAGCCAGACCACTGGATTGCACGTCTGCCCCACNTCCTAAAATTTAAAAAAGTTTCTACAGCTTATGAGACTAGGTAATGAAAACAATTGAGCTCAAATCTGACATCATCCCCATTCATTGGTTATTTAGATTTTCAAATAACCCCAAAGAGAGAGCAGGAGTGAGAAAGAACATCTTCATAAAACTCTTGGCAGAAAACAAACGTGTAAAGTCGCTCCTTGAGGAGTTCTTGGAACTAAGCAGCTGATTCTTAGATCAAGGCAGGACGGAATGAATCCTGCCACTGCCCAGTGGTTTGGTTTAATGGTTACTGAGTGGGAGAAAAAGAAACTTTCTGTACCTTCAGAATTCTTATCTGCAAAGCTGCTGTCTATCAGATTTTGAAGTGCTGTTTGTATTGGTGAACAGTAACCCGGAAGAAGTTCCCAGGGAAGTTCTGTGAAGACAGAAATGATGGTAATTAAGTAGACCATCCATATTTTATCTCTTGTAAATGTTATTCCTTAGAAACCATGATGGTTTGGCTGTGTACTATCCNGCTTGGGCTAATATTTTCATGCTCAGTCTTCACTTTGTGGTGTTATTTTGAGGGCTGTGGAACATTTAGGAGGTAGAACCTGGCTGATGGAAGTGGGCCACTAGTAATAGGANTTTTTAAAAAAAATATTTATTTATTTTGAGGCAGGGACTATGTAATCTGGTTGGTCTGGAAAGCTTTGTAGACCAGGCTGGCATTACAGTCGCAGAGACACACCTGCCTCTGCTTCTCAAGGGCTAGGATTAAAGGTGTGTGCCACCACACTCAGTGCTGTTTGCAAAAGTGGTGGACTTTTGAAGGTGATATCTTCCCCTCTGTGACTCAAGGTTGGATTCTACCTTTGTGGTCTCTGTAAATATCACTCTTCCTGACCCATTGACAAGGTAGATCTGGAACTTGGGCCAGCATGGCAGGTAAAAGACGGTTTCAATGCTGTTGGTCTGAATTCGAGTAAGAAGCTTCAAGCCAGCTTTGTGGAACCTTTGGCTTTATTGATCTTCTTCTCTCTACCTCCATGGCACCAAATAAATCTCCCAGCTTTAAGAGCACACATACACAGTATTGATGCATCTGACCATCTTTTATAGAAGTNCTTAAGAACATGGGCCATGACCTTTCCCTCCTGAAGACTGCCAGTGTCAGTCCCAGAATCAGAGATATCCTCCTCTAAGCATCATCAAGGAGAGATGCCAGCAGCAGCTCCATTACAGCTTGTTCTAAAGAGAAATGCAGTCTTGTCTGTGGCCTTTTTATGTCAAAGCATGAAGGAGGCCTGTTGCCATGGGCCAATCATTAGAGGAAGGGCTCATGTGATTGATGCCTCCAGATCCATCTCTTTCTAGTCACCCTAGGTGTAATTTACTGATCTTGCTGTCAGCTCAGAGCAATCAGCTTCTTCCTCAAAAGGCTCGTGGCCTGGGTGGGTGCTTTTGTCCCCCCGTTCAGATAGTCCCGAGACTGCCTCCACTATCTCCACAGGCTTGATGAGAGAATTGCCTGCTTGCACTGTGATAGCTTTCTGATGTTCCTATATTTAAAAAGGAAAGCACCCCTTCATCCTATCCTATAAGGGGGGCAAGGTGCCCTCTCGATTAGGTGTCTGCCTTGCTTCAATCCCAGTCCATCTTTGTGTGGTGTTGGATATGAGTTACAAGCTGACATTGCTGTAGTGCAGCCCTGAGGCTTGTCAGGAAATGGGCTTCACCCACACCTTGTGCCAGGGGAACTGCCAGGAGTTGAGGAAAATGTAGCCTTATCCTTAGTGATTCAATTAGAAAAGGCGTGGAAAGGAAAATTAAGCCCTACCTAGTTCTCCCTCACATCCATCCCGTTGGCTGTTTAAAGGAATGTGGGGTGATTGGAACTCTCCAGGGCTGATGGGACTGTAAAGGGGTGCAGCTGCTTCAGAAAACAGCTTGGCAGCTTCTCAGAAAGTTAAACATAGAATTACCATATGATCCAGCAATTCCACTGCCGGTATATACCCAAAGNAATTGCAGGTGGTGCCTTTAAACAGACACTTGCTCATAGCAAACACGGTGCTTATATAATACACATAAAATACAATGCAGATGGTAGCGTCAGTCTCAGTACCCTCCAAAATGGGGAGAGAGATGTGTCTACCGTCCGATGAGCAGATGAATAATAGGACATATTATTTAGCCCTAAAAAGGAATAAATTACTGATCTAAGCTGTGACATAGATGAACCTTAAAGACAGTATGCCAAATAAGATACAAATGGGAGGTACATGATTCCACTTGTATGGGAAATACAGAATAGATAATTTTACAGATGGGAAACAATAGAAATTACCAGGGTCTGAATGAGGGGGACCCTGGAGACCATGGAGCTATTGGTTAGTGAACAAAGAGTTTCTTTTTGGGATGATGAGAATTTTCTGGAAATGGGCAGAGATGAGGGCTGTACAGCACCATGAATGTACTGAGTACAGCATTGTGAATGTACTAAGTACAACACCATGAATGTACTGAGTACAGCACTGTGAGTATACTGAGTACAGCACCATGAATGTACTGAGTACAGCACTGTGAATGTACTGAGTGCTGGTGCAGTATACATTTAAAATGGTTAAAACAGGAAAAAACTGAAAGTGTGAAAGCTAAATTTCCTTTGCCCGGGTCCACCAAGGATTGAGGTGTCTCAGTTCCATCTGGAATCTTCCACCCAAAGAGGGGTCTGTGANNCTGTCCTTACCTGGCTCGGAAGTCTATGAATNCGTCAGGACCTTACAACAGAGAAGACTAGATATTTGCTTCTTGAATGAAGCACTTTAATGTACACTGCTGGTCAAATGACTTCATAGACTATAAGTCCATTGCAGCATGAGCCCATTTCTCTACCTGTCCTGGACAAGCGAGTTGTGCTGGGCCTGGGCCTCCTCCTCTCCTGGGAGAAACCTTTAAAAATGAATAAAACACGCCTGAGCAGTCAGCCTTCACCGCTGATCCTCCTCCGCCTCTGCAGCCCTTTGTTTTCCTCTGCCCTTGACAGGCATGATGGCTTTGCTCACAAGCCGGCTCTGGTTCCTGTGAAGTTGAGGATAACAGGCTGTCAGTCAATCCCATCTCACCGGTTTAATTTAGACTCTAATGATTAGCAGTGGCATGCTACCCGGGACGGCACATGGGCCCTTGTCCTAGNTGCACANAGATAGCCCTTCACAATNTCTTGGTGCAATTGGGATAGGATAACCCAACAGCCCTGACAGGTGTGCCTTCNGCACTGAAAAGGGAAGCCTTTCCTNAACATGGCGGGGTGTGGTGACCCACCGCTTTGGAGGTTGACAAGATGACACTCAGCTTCTGCCACCAGCAGACTTTGCCTGGGTGCTGTAAACACACTGATGGAGTGAACTGCTGCTCTCACCCTAGTAGGAAATGACTGAGTTCAGTGTGAGTGTTGTGTTAGTCAGCTTTCTGTTGTTACAGTGACACAGCTGAGACAATTCACTTGTCAAAAGGTTTGTTTAGGTTCAAGTTTATTTACTTTCATNTATTTGTTTTGGCTCACAGGGTCTCACTATGTAGCCCTGGATGTCCTTGGACTCACTACATAGACCAGGCTGGGCCAAACTCACAGATATTCCTCTATCTCCGAGTTCTGGGATTAAAGGAGTGTGCCACCACACTGGGCTCATAGTTTGAAAGGCTTTGGTCCATCATTCTTTTTTCCTGTTGCTTTTGGGTCTATGGTAAGATGGCACATCTTGGTGGGTGGAGAAGAATAGCAGGACAGCACACTCACATGATNAGCCAGGGCTGAAAAGAAAGGACAGAGACAGGGCAGGGGTTCCCTCTGTACTCCCAGGGAGGCCCCACCTCCTTGAGCATCTACCTCCCCACTCTCCAATGCATGGGCCCGGCCTTGGAGATCCAAATTCTAGCATGCACCGAATGTTCAAAAAATCCTGTTGAACCGTAGTTGTAAATTAGAAGTGAAAACACNCATGCCCCAGGAAGCATCAGGCTAACTCCACTTGTCATGCTAGTCTAGGAAATTAAAAACAAATGACAGCATTTGGAGAGAAGTGTTATACTCTAATGAGAATGCTGCAGGCACAGCTATAGAAACAGCAGGCACACAGTGTGACAGCACCTGTGCACCCTGTTTGCTTCTTCTGAGGGACCTCTTTCTCACTCACAGACCCTCACCAAACAAAACCACTCATTTCCAACACGTTTTCCTCTTCCTACTAGTGCCAGGTTCTTCTCTGAGCCGCTCTCTAATCTGACAGCATCATCTGCACAGGATGGTGGTACCCACTTGTATTTGATATTCGGTGTTTCCCATGAGATACTGGCTTTACTTCATATGGAAACATTTGTCCAGAATGAATGTAGCTCCAGGATGGGCTCAGAGTACAACTACAGATGAAAATCTAATAGTTGGAGGTACCTGGAAATCAAGNCTGGTAATCACACACAAGGGTTTCTTCCTGGCAGTCATGGCATCAACTCTGCATGGCCAAGGGACACTTACTTCAGAGGTCAGGGCACCCCCACCCTTCCCATTCTGCATTCCAAAGTCTTTTCCTCGTAAGGAAGATGATGGTTCCTAGCAGTCTACATAGACTTCCAGTTTGTGCAAACAGAATGCAGTATAACAATGAGCCCTGTAAAAACTAGTCTGGCCTGGGGAATGAAAAGGCAGTATTGCTTCCTCCCTGAGGAAAGTCACCTGCAAGGCTGCTGTGGCTGAAGTAAAAGGCTAACACCTTCCTGACTTCTCCTTCCCTGGCCATTACTGGCAACTGGAGGTGAGCTCAGCCACAAATTGCATTGCCTTTCTCTCAAAACCATTGTCCTTCTATGTTGGGGAGGATGCAGGCATGTGCACATCGGCACCCTGCCTTCTAGAGCCTCTGATGTTCAACCCACACGTACAGCCTGAGAACCAGGCATAGATAGCCGAGTTGGCTCTTCTGAACGTTCAGGCCAAAGAATTTTGTTCAAGGTACATGGTGAATACTTGAACTTGGAATGGAGGCAATGTTTGATGCATTTAGAACACTTTTAACATGACCTGTTGGAAACTCTCCCATCCAACTAGAAAGAGCAAAAGGCAGTGAAGTACCGCCCTCACCAGCAGCGTGTTGTGTGCAAATATTCAAAAGAAAATACATTTATGATAGTCTTGTCTGCTTCCAAGAACAGGCTTCGTTTAGGACCACANGGCTTTGTCCACAGCACACTCTTTCCACCATGCCATGAATTAAAGCCATGGAGCATGCCAGGCAAGCACTCTGCCACAGAGCTACATCCTCAGCCATGATCANAGCATTCTCCAATATTTCTCATCTGAATACTATAAGCTAATTTTATACTTTTCATACACTGTAGCACATGTATGTGTACATGGACGTGCATGTACACACACACATACATACACACACACACACACACACATACAGGCTTATGCTCAGGTTAAGCCTTGAGATTCCACATCTCACATTGAATGGAGGAGGGCCTTCCAATAAAGCATTATTTTGGGAACTGTGCTGTCTGGGCTAGATGGCAGAATGAAGGTGNTTCTAAATATTTTGTCATTCAGNATGTGGGCACTACCTTCTATGCTCCTTCAGGGGCTTAAAAGAGTCATAGTGTTTTGTTTTGCCCTGAAAAATGCATGCACTATATTCTATCAGCAAAGAAAGGGAGACATGCTTGTAATCTCAGCGTGAGGGAGGCAGAGGCCAGCTATTAACAGTTCAAGTCTAGTCTCACAACACAGGTGGTGGGAGGAGGGAGAGAGGGAGGGAGAGAGAAAGGGAGAGAAGGAGGGAAGGGGGAAGGGAGGAAAGGAGGGGTGGAGGTCTCTACAATCTTGCTTTCTAAGGCCAAGTGAAATGGTCTTTCCTAAAATGTATTAATCATGTTATCTCGGTAACTTCCCTTTCCCTACAAAAGGCAAATGCATATAGAAATGGTTTCTGTAGTCAGACCTGATGGCTCAGGCCTGTGATCCCAGCTACTCAAAAAGCCGAGGAAGGAAGGACTGTGAGTTCAAAGCCAGCATGAGCTAGAGTGTGAGTTTAAGGCCAATCTAGGCAAGTTAGTGAGAGTCTGTCTCAAAATAAATGATACAAGAAGGTTTGGGGATGTAGCTTTGGGGTAGAAATTACCAGGTATGGATAAAGTCTTGGGTTCAATTCCTTATAGAGCTAGACAAAGCAGGAAAAAAAGACAGTAAATTTTTTTTTCCCATGATCCCCCATAGCTGAGAGAACAGTGCTTAGAAGCGTCATTTAGTCTCCAGAGANTGGCAGTGCACTTCCTCCAGCACCGTGCTGTGACATCCAGGTGCGTCAGCTGCTCTAGTTCTTTGTCCTGAACCTTTGGGAAGGTGCTACACAAAGATGGGCACACTTTGGGCACACTAGCTCTATACTGAGTGTCTCTGTGTAATGTCTGTGGCTCAAATACTGAGGCTCAAACATCTAAATTGATTTGTCTAAAGACAAACAGTAAATGTCAGCATTGCAATCCAAAGCCAAATGTATGAGCTCAGAGCCTGTGTGCTTCGTGCTTCTCCTCCGGGGGGATGTCACCAGGGGTGCCTGATGACAGGGAAAATGAAAACACTTAGCTCCTCAGGTGGGCCAGCCAGGGCTCAGGGGTTAAGGAGTTAAGAGCAACTGCTGACGGCAAACTGTTAGTGGAATTGGTCACAANCTGTGGCTTATGTGTGCATCAGAATCCTAGAATTTGTTTTAAAACATAGATTTGTAAGCCTTGGTGACCTAGCTAGTCACCACTATTATTTTTCCAAATAGTCCATGATTTAGTAGAGTTTGACTATGACACTTCTAGTCTTTTTTTTAAAAGTTATTTATTTGTTGACATTTTCATATATTTATATAAAGCGATCATATTCACCCCCATTGACACCTCTTATCTACCTCCCATGCCCTCTAAACTCTTTCTTCACCCTAATAAGTCACTCTACTTTCTTGCCCCGAACCCAAGCCTTATTGAGTAGCAGCAGTGGTCATTAATTTCAAAGTTGAAGATGTTTCATGGTATTTATGTTAAGCACTGGATAGGGTAAGCGTTTTTAATACCAGTGGCAGATAATTCTGCCTTTATGAAAAAGATATTTTGTTTTCACAAAGCAGTGAAGTTAGTATTTGTGGCATTCCATTTATTGTACTTATATTAGAGTCTAAAGTTACATGGAAGATGTACCAGTCTTGGGTCAGCAAAATGGCTCAGCAGGTAAAGGTGCTTGCTGCCCAGCCTTGAAAACTTGAGTTTGATCCCTGGAACCCATATGGTGGAAGGAAAGATCTGACTACCACAGGNTGTNCTCTGACCTACTATATGTGCCATGGCACATACATCTATANCCATACTCAAATAACTAAATGTAATTTAAAAATTTTTTAGGAAAGGAAAATAAATCTGTATTTTCTTTTGTTTCTATTATTATTGTTGATGGAAAGGGAACCCAAGGCTGGATGGTAGCAGCAAGAATTAGTAACTAGGAAATTCTCTACACTTTAAGTAAGCCTTTAAAATATAAAACCCAAAGGCTGGATGTCGCTCAGCAGTTAAGAGCACATACTGCTTTTGCAGAGGGTCTAATTTTGTTCCCAGCATTCACATGGGGCTCACAACTGCATGTAACTCCAGCTCTAGGGCATCTGATACCCTCTTCTAACCCAGGAATATTTGTACCTCTAACACACATATACATATTTTTAAAAATAGCAAATAAATCTTTAAAATATAAAATTCATGATAACCTGACATTTAGATGAGCCCACTGACTGTAAAGCAGGGCTACCCACAGAAAAAGGTATCTACTTGGCTGTGTTACGTTCCAAGGTCACACCCTATGATGGCTTCACAGTCTGGTGCCTAGCGAGGGGAAGAGAGGTGGTGGTGGATTCAACATTACATCTGTGACTAGTTAGTTATGGTAACCTCCAGGTTATTTGGTGGTTTCAGCAAAAATTCTAATTCACATTCCAGGCATCAAAAACTAGAGGGAAGGCTCTAAAACTACATAGACCAAGAACGAACACACACATTAGTCGAGGGGAAAGCAAGAAGTGCTGGCAGCTCTTGCTGACCTGGGAATTGCTTTCAAAGCATCCTTTTAGGAAGTTGTTACAGGTATCTATGTACAAATGGAAGCTGAATGCAGAAAGGAGGCATCCAGCAGGAGCTTATCAGTTGCTGATTGGGAAGAAGAATGCAGCCAGGGGTCAGGAGGAGGGAGGGGAGCATAGCATAGGAAATATTGCCACACCNAGCAGGAGCTCAGAGATACTGTCTCANCTAGAAAAGACTGTCTGTCACTTTTAACTCAGCGGTGAGAGTCCCTTTTCATTTGATTTGTCACCCTTGCTCAGTCATATTCCATATGTATCAGCTATGTTTCTGCACACTGCTAATTGTCTCTTCTTCATGCAGTATTTTTTTTCAAGGAATGTGATTTGTCGTCCTTATGTTAAACAGAACATACAACTGGTACACAGTCTGCTNGATATACAGAGCACCCAGGCTCACAAGAAACTAATGAGAGAATAATTAGCTAGCTAAAAGCAGAATACAGCCCCACAAATTTTTTAAAATTTATTTTCAATTCATTTTTATTTTAAATGATATGTATATGTCTGTGTGTGGGGTATGTGCATCTGAGTGCAGGTGCCCATAGAATCCAGGGGTGCAGATGCCCTGGGTGCTGGAGTTACAGGTGATTGTGAGCCATTTGATGTGGGTGCTGGGAATTGAACTTGGGTCCTCTGAAAGAACAGTACCTGTGCTTAACCACTGAGTCATCTCTCCAGCTCCTCACTGGCCCCTGCCACCACCACCAAAGATTTAAAGTGAATTGACAAAGAATTCAAAATCTAAACATTTCCTGAAAGTGCTGGTTATGTGGGGCTTTTGATGGGATAACCTGGTTGGTGCCTAGGTAGTTAATTTAAGAACTTTTGTTATTTATTTACCTGTTTATTTTTGTTGTTTTGTTCTGGTTTTATACTGGGGATTGAATTCAGGGCCTCACACAGCAGGCATGTGCTCTTATACTTCTGGTCCCAGGTCTTATTTTATGAAAGTGACTAATGTTGATACCAAGAGGTTAATGTCACAGAAAGAAAGGATTCAGGTGAAAGGCCCAGTGAGTCATTCAGGGTCATGGGGAGAACTCTCAGTCAGTCAGAAGGTAGAAAGTTCTTGGGGAAGGCCTCATCATCAACCTTTATTGGGGCTTCCTCCTAGAAGGCCTGGCCAGGCAGGGGAATGGCTGATGGTTAGTTAGCTAGCATCATTTCAGAGACATTTGGGACTTAGTTACCCTGAGCTGTCTGGCACCTGACCTAGCTTGATTTACTGCAGGGAAATCCTTGGTCAGGCACAGTGTGCAGGTCAGAAAAAGATATGGCTTGGCGTTTGGGTTCTGATCAATCACAGGCAGGGGTAAGCAACTTTGTGCTTCGGGTTTGGTCTGTGACTAATAATCAAAGGTGGATATGCTGAAATGCTAGTGGCTTGTTTTGCTTGGACCTTAAATATGCCCCAAAGGCTCNTGTGTTGTAGAAGTGACTACCAGCCAATGGTGCTCCTGGGACACAGTAAAACCTTTGGCAGGTAAGGCCTAGGAGAAAAAAGTTGAGACATTGTTTTAGGGTTTCTATTGCTGTGAAGAGACACCATGACCACAGCAACTCTTATAAAGGAAAACATTTAATTGGGGCTGGCTTACAGTTTCAGAGGTTTAGTCCATTATCTTCATGGCAGCACGCAGGCAGACATGGTGCTGGAGAAGGAGCTGAGAGTCCTACGTCTTGACCAGCAGGCAGCAGAAGCAACTCTATGCCACACTGAGCATAGCTTGAGCAAAGGAGACCACAAAGCCCACTCCCACAGTGACACACTTCCTCCAACAAAGCTATACCTCCTAATAGTGCCACTCCCTATGGAGGCCATTTTCTTTCAAACCACCACAGACATTGAGAGCAAGCCTTTGTGGGGGATATTTAGGCTTGGTCCCCCCTCTCTCTTTTGACTTCTAGTAGCCATGAGGTGGCTAGGTTTGCTTCATGGTGCGCTACTCTTCATGATATTCTGCCTTAATAAGGGTTAAAAAGCAACAGAGCCAGTGGGTGATGAGTTAAAACCAGGAGGCAAAGTCAAACTTTCCTATAAGTTGATTGTCTCAGTTTTGTCACCATGGTGGAAAGCTGACGAATACACAGCTTCAATAAAATGCCATAGAAGTTTGTGAGAGGAAGATAAGTAATGGGATGGAAGTTTCTTCTAAAAGATTATCTCCTTTCCAACACTTAAGTAGAATAATTACTTCAAAATCAAACAACCCCATAAGCGTTCTACTCTCATGAATATGGAAGGGCAGAACCTGGCCGAGAAGAAAGTTAACTAAAGGAAAAGTAATTCCCAACGCCTCTTCCCACCTTAATGCCATTTTTATCTTACTTTATGCCACAGATTTAACAAAAATCTGTCACACATTCTCTTATTAACAGAAATTTTATTTTATTTTATTTTTTGACATGGGGCCTCATATAGCCCAGGATGACCTCAAATTCAGGATGTAGCAAAAGCTAGCCTCAGGATAACCTTCAACTTCTGATCTCCCATGCTCCATGTCCTGGGATTATAAGTAAGCTTCCTCATATCAAGTTCTATGCAAGGCTGGAGATTGAATCCCGGGCGAGCACTCTGTGAACAGAGCAACATTCCCAACTCAGAAGCATTCTTTTTGTAATTAATATTTGGTGAACAACTTGGTTT
This sequence comes from Neotoma lepida, assembly GCA_001675575.1. Classification (NCBI taxonomy): domain Eukaryota; kingdom Metazoa; phylum Chordata; class Mammalia; order Rodentia; family Cricetidae; genus Neotoma; species Neotoma lepida. Next base: position 11,853 of record LZPO01076221.1, read on the forward strand.
TTTGTTTGTTTGTTTGTTTGTTTGTTTGCAGTATTGGGGAGGAAACCCAGGGCCACAAGAATACTAAGTAGACATTTCACCTCTGCACCACCAGCCCCCTTCAGTTGGTCATGTAATTCCCGTTTTAATTTTTATTTACAGTTACCTATTTGTGTGTGTGTGTGTGTGTGTGTGTGTACCCATGTGCATGCCACAGCGTACAAATTGAGGTCAGAGGGCAACTTACTGGAGTCAGTTCACTCCTTCTGCCATGTGCATTCTAGGATCAAAGCCAGGTTGTCAGGATTGACAGCAGGAGCCTCACCTACTGAGTCACCTTGCAGACTCCCACATACTTCCCATTTAAAAAATAAAGTCACATGGGGTTAAGAAGTACTGAACTAATTTTGATTGATTCTTGATTGGCTGGTGTTAGAAAGGAAAGAGGGAGCCTGAGGTGCCCCTCTACTGCTTGCTGGTCATACCTCTGTCTGCTAAAAGCTACGCTGGCAACTCTCTGTCCTAGTGAGACACCAGCCAGATGCTACCATTCTCAGGAGAGACCAGCTCTCAAGAGTTTTCCTTAAGGATCTGGCAAGGAATGACATAGTGCAGACCAGGGGTGCTTGGAATGTGCCACCCACCACTAGTGAACAGCAACTCTGCTGTGGTGGTGAGTGTTGACAGAGTCTGGGAGATGGGGACTAGCTGTTTTCCATTATTAATGTGTAGCCTTATATGGGAAAAATCTGACACCCAGATAGCCAATAATTAAAAATGGCTTTCCCCCCTCTCACAGTAACTATGCAGATTCAATTTCTTTAAGTATCATTGAAAAGTGTTCACCTTTCCTTAATCCCCAAGTCTGTGTAGTATGTTTCAGTGTAAAGTCTAAGCCAACATGGAAGACAGTGCTGTGGGACTCTATGCTCATACGGTGATGGCAATGGCTACTGTATTCCCAGTGTATGCTAAATTCCAATAATTCTATACTCTCAGCACAGGTTACTTCCAACACATTTTTTTTCTGGCTCTGCAGATTGAACCTAGTTCTCACATACACAATGAGAACTCTGATCATGTCCTTTGTTAATAGAGCCAAGAATCTACTAGTCACGCCCCTTCAGTGGCTCCTGGACTAGAGAACACTTCAGAAAAACTGATGTCTAGATTTAGTAAAAAATAATGAATTACTGTAACCCATATCAATATCTAATGAAGTTTTATGGCACTGTTGACACAATGCCCTCTTTTCTGTGCATGACCACCATTGTTTGCCTTTCCATAACAAGTCAACAAGCAGGAATCAAGCTGTTACCGAGAACATTAATCTTTTTAAACAAATATGGAAATTGGTAGTGTTTTACAGACTAAAGGGGAAAAAAATCAGAGAATATCTAACCAAAGGACACTTTATGACAGTCAGGGAAGAGCCCTGAAGGAGGGGCATGGGAGAGTTGTTCTAGGTCCTTGAAAAGGCATCAAGTTAAAGAAACCAGGGTTTTGTCTTTTTTTTTAATTTCCTTAAGCAGACTCTTAAGTATTCTTTCTCTGGTCATTGCACATCTGCCCCATGACTCAATAATCTAAGTTCCTTCCTGAGTCTGTGAAATTTCTTGTCCAGGATTCAGAGGAAGGTGGGGACACGGAGCATCCGGGCTGGGTCCCAGCATGTTTACAACACTATTGTGAGGAAAGTTGTTTTCCACCATATTCTATATTTTACAATAAGTAACCAGTGGGTATCCCCCCCCCCCACTTTAATCCTTCAGCATCAAGGAGATGAGAGAAAAGGAACTGAAGATTTCTGGAAAGTGGGTGATGACTGTAAGCCTGGGAGGTTAGGAGAAGGCATGCTGTTCCTCAGTGATCAAAATAAAATAGATACAGGTGTTTTCTGAACTGCNGAGACCTGCCCTATGAAGAGATGTTCTCTAATGTAAAACCACAATCATAAACACATGTGTATGCATATAAAGTAGACTGCATGCATACATACTTACTTTTATAAATGTTTTCACAGACTGTTTACATTTTACTTATTATGTATTTATGTGTTTATTTATCTTTGTGACAGAGTTTTACTGTGTAGTCAGGCTGACATGAACTAGTCATCCTCCTGCCTCAGCCCCCTGAGTGCTGGGGTACAGGCTCTACATACATATGGATGTATGTCTGCTTTCACAACACGTCTGCACACTGGTCACCAGTGTGGAAATTGGCCAAATGGACTTTCCCCACTATCTTTTACTTTCACTTGTCTTCTTACACCTATTGTTCAGATAATCACCCACTTACACTCATCTATTTATTTAAATCTTACTTTCCTATTCTCAGATCTTCAAAATCTCCCCACCTCTGTTCCTGATCCTCTCCCCCAAGCTTCAACCCCCACCCACGTTACTATTGTCTCCTTTCCTAATAGTTTGCCTTCTGTTTCTTGTGTGAAACAGGGCCTTAGATATTGCTAGAGTGCACTGGAGTGGGGCACATGATACATCAATCCTGAACAAAGGAGAAGCCCAATACTTAGAGGAGTCCAGGAGGGTCTAGGAAACACAAAAATCCTTGAAATTGTGAAGTTGCCTTCTTTTGAATGGAACGATTTCAGCACCCCTCCTTTTCCTAATCTGTCTTGCCCACTTTTCTGCTAAAATGTTATTATTTCTTCTTGTTTGGTCCAGCTTCTTAGTAGCTCATCAATGTTGTTTTCTACTGCAGCTGTANCACATCTTAGCTCCGTTATGAAACTTTGGTGGGGTTGACCCAGAAACTCAACAACATGACATTGTTCTCTGGGAAGATACATCTTAATCTCAGTTCAATAGCTGATAAATGCCCTTGCAGGGATGTTTGACTGCCTGTGGGTAAGCATCCAAGGACATAGATACTCGGAGGCTATGGACATAGAGTCAATGTGATTGTGTGCTTAGAAAAGAGGTACTTAGGGGTGTCTTCAATGGCTAATCTTGATTGTCAACTTGACTACATGTGGAATTAACTAAAACGCAAGCAGCTGGTCACACCTGTGAGGGATTTTTCTGGTTTGGATCATTTGAGGTTGGAAGACCCACTCTAAATCTAGACACACCTTCTGGTGGCAGGCCAAATAAAAGGATATGGAAGAAAGAAGATTTTGCTTTTTGCCTGTTTGCCCTCACTCTCACTGGACAGATCATCTATCCTGTTCTTGATCTATTTCTTTGCTGGTGTTGGAACCCACTTCTTCAGGATTCCAATGTAAACCAGAAATCTGAAGCTGTCTAAGACCTCCCTGCATCACACTGGAACTGCTAAGACATACAGTCTTGTGGGCTGAACAGTCTTTCAGTCAGGAGACAGCCATTGTTGGACTTGCTTGGACCACAGCATCTTAGCAACCAAATATATATATTTATATATATGGAACTTTTTAGATTCCTTTAGCCATTTATTAGGTTACTTTAGAGAGTCCTGACTAACACAACGTCTCACCACAAAACCTTATTAGTTCAATGAGTTGGCAGTGGCATATGCCATTGACAAAACCCATCCCTGCATGATGGCTTTATAAAAAGTGACAACACAACTGATCCTTTGCCTTGGTGGCTCTGGGTTACCCAATGTTCCTGAACTCTCTCCAACTCCTCAGCGAAGTTTACCATTTTATGTCCTTCCTTTGTCCTCCAAAGTCTGAACTTCAGCACGTCTGGACAACAGATGAGCTCTCTACCTTGCTGTTGCAAGAGAGAAACAAGGGGCCAGGCTGGTGTCAAGAAGTATTCAGTGGGGTCTGACCTCTCCCACCAAGCACCTCCTATGTCCACACTGCATGTGGCAAATCCTTCCCTACACTATCCCTATCCTTGCCTTCCTCACCTCTCCCAGGAGAGGATGGGACAGTGGATCTCCATGCCCCCTAGTCCCTAAAAGACTAGCCTGCTGTCATATCACTGCTTTCTGCCTTTTGTGCCATCATCGTGTGTGTGTGTGTGTGTGTGTGTGTGTATACGACACTCATGTCTGTGCTTTATGTGTCTTTGTGTAGTCATGTGTATTTATGGGTATCTGTGTGTGACTGCATATGAATATCTGTGTACATCAGTGTGTGACTGAATATCTGTGTTCTTGTGTATTGGTGTGTGTGTGAACATTTGCCCAGAGTTGACACGATCCAAACACAAGTGACACGAAAGGAGGGGAAAGGATGGGCAACCCTGTGCCAGCTGTGCCATCCTCTGACTCGATCTCCCAAGCTCATGCACCAGCCTGGGTCCAGGTGCAGCCTTCTCCCTCCAGAAGCCTGCTCTCTCCCTGAACCCAGCGAGCCTGGGCGGTGGGCGGAGCGATGCTGGGCGGTGGGCGGAGCGATGCGGGGCGGCG
>LZPO01076221.1:16268-27424 GCA_001675575.1 Neotoma lepida
AGCAGGCGGGGCGGCTCGTGCTGGTCCCCGACCGGCCGAAGCGGCAGCGGCTGCGGCGCGGGACAGTATGCGGGAACCGCTCGGTAAGTCCTGGCAGCTGTCGGTTTGGCTAGCTCCCACGGCGTCCCGCGGGCCCCGCCTCAGCCTCCCGCGTGCGCCCCCAACTTCTCTAGCCTGGACATTGTTGGGTCCCTGCCTCGGCGTGAGGGGACGCCCGCGCCGCGGGTGGCAGCCCGCCCCCACGTTCCGAGGGCTGCGGTCCCNGTTCAGGTGCCCAGCGCGGGGAGGAGGCCGGGCTGGCTTTGGCTCCCGTGGGCGCGGGTCTCGCGTGGGCCTCTTCCTCGTCCGGTGCAGCGACCTGGCGGACCCTCCATCCCAGGACTGACAGCCCGGGTTCCCACGACGCCCTTGCCGGCGGGACCCGCGGTGGGACGTCGGGAGTGGCCGCGCCCTCTCGGGTCCCCGCCCGGCCCCGCCACCCGCCGGGGAGTGGCTGGCAGTCCGCTAAGCGGCTCAACGGGACGGAGCCGCCCGCGTCCCCACGCCCAGACCAGCCACAGCCTCCTCGCGCCACTCCCAGACCCGGTGTCTCTGGCCGAAGAGGCTGAGCGCCTCGGGTTCCTCTTGGGGAGGAAAATAATCTTAGCGGGGAACTTCAGCCAGCTCAGCCTGGCCGTGCCCCAGCCGGGTCTCTTCCATGCTCCGCTGTGGTCTCTCTGCCCAAGTCTGCGTGTCTGGCCCTGGTTGGAACACACAACTCCCAGGCTTTTCCTGTCCGGGACAGTTTAATCTGTTTCTCCCACAGATTCGTGTTTTCTTTCTTTGGATTTTTGTCTTTTCAGACTCGCAAAGAAAAGATATCTAGGGGTTGGGAGTGAGCGTTAGAGGATGGGAGGAGCCCTGAGAGGGAGGTGAGAGGTGGGATTCTGGCATCCAGAACCTCTTTGCATGGAAGATAGGAAAGAAAAAGTAGACTGTATTCAGTGGCGTAATCACAGCCCAAGTAGGTAAAACTCCAGGAACCAGTCTTTNNTCAGGTGGACCGAGACCATCTAACATAACAGGAGCAGGACTTTCTGAGGCTTGTAGAGCTTTCGTTTCATGGGAGTTGTGTTGGACTTTTTCTGTGAAATTGGGAGTTTGGAAATTTTCTTTGGTTTTCCACAATCAGCGTCTTTGGATTTATCTTGATAGTAGTTCTAATCTTTATCATCCCTTGAACAAACTTCCTAAAGGTCTCTCTCCCTGTTACACTGGGCAGACCACGATGGGACAAACTTTCACTCCTACTGCAGTGGGCAAGCAAATATTTGTTGAACAGAGGCCTTTAATCTGTGGGGCTTTCCCCTGCAAACCTTCTCTGCTACTGAGACTGGGAGGTGAGGGCCTAGAGGGCTCAAGGGACTTAGGGAGATAGGGTAGAGGAAGAAGGCTGTGCTGGGGAGAGAGGAGTTTGTTTTTCCAGCCTCTTGGAACATAGGCCATGCCTGAGCAGCCACAAGCTCTGGAGGGCTTGACGGGCTCATCAGAGTTATCTGATAACTCATCTGAGAGGTCATGGCTTCCAGAGGCCTGCTGGGTATTGTTCCCTCACTATAGAAAGTTAACTAGCCTTTGGAGATACACCAGGAAAATAGATAATGAGTCAATTTTTCAGTTTTAAAAAAAGCAAGTCTGAGAAGATAATAGAAATCTGCTTTGTGGGATACAATTTAAAGATAAATCCCGTCTTTACTGTCAGCACCGAAGCCCGGGAGTTAGTGGCTCCTGCACGTCCCCTGGCCTTGCTGGGAGAGTCAGCTCTTTTGGAAGAGCAGCACACAGGGACCANGGTCGGAGGCCAGTTTCTGTGTTAATGAGCTTGGTGAGACTTGACGGTAATTAATCTGGAGAGTTCAGAACACAGTGTTGGGCAACGATTGTTCTGTTGTGGGTTTTACTTGATAAGCCAAGACTTTATCTCTCCCCCCCCCCCGGGCTGGGGCTAAATCATTGCTGCAGTTTCTTTTGGTTATAGCATATGTTAGTTTTCACCTCCTGGGTGGGAAGGGTTATCTCCCTAGTGGAGCCTTGGCTTCCAGAGCCTGGCTGGCTTGATGAATGCTGAGGGAAAGGAAGACCCACCTTCTGGCTCTCTACTGCATCCTTTCAACACAGACACCTCCCCCCATTTATATTAATTTGCATTTGGAGGATCTTATTTAAAATGCATTTATTACTTTTACTTTCTATAACTATATTTCCTGACAACTTTTAGAGGATGTGATTTAGATATATGAAGATTTATTGTCTGACTACTTTCTAACGAGTCTTTGGCTGTGGTTAGTTATGCCTTTATAGCATGACTGATGAAGCTTGGCTCTTCCGCATGGTCATACTGTTATGAGCAGGCACTAAAAGACANGTCAAAGAAGTCAAGAAAAAAGAATGGAATCAAGCATCTGCTGGGGGAGAGGGGAATCAACTGGCCCNTGTTGTCACAGGGAGGTCACTGGGAACCTTCTCTTTCTTTTGCCCAATCACTGAATTTTGTAATGTTTACTTTTGAAATAACTTCATGACTATTATAATAAGTAAAAATTACATGAAATAATTTGAGCCTTCACATTTTTATAAAATGTCTTTTTATTCTAAAGGAATTTTTAAATAAAACAGAACTAATACATTACAAGTGTACTAGAAGCTTGTCCTAGGACAGTTGGCATATGATAATGGGATAAAATTAGAAAATTTCAAAGTGTTGCAGATTTTACATTTTTCCCCAAACAGAGTATTAAAAAGAAAAGTCTTAGTTGGTTTTGTCTTTTCTTAATGACTTATAATCTCTCAGAAATGTCAATGAGGTAATTAGAGTTTCATAAAAATGGAGAGAGGTAACCAAAGTACTAATGGTGTGACACAGGACCTAGAGAAGTGTGTGTGTGTGTGTGTGTGTGTGTGTGTGTGTGTGTGTGTGTGTGTCCCTGACCCTAGTGGAGAAAAAGGAAATGTGGAGTTAGAAGAGGCAAAACTTCTATTTCTACTTGTAAAGCGCATGGTATTTGACACTATGTTCCCCTTTCTTTCATTTTAAAACCACTTTCTTAACAGCAGTCCCACTCGTCACCATTAGTAGTATGCCAAGACCACTTTTTATTTTAGACCAATTTTCCATCTGTTTTTTTTTTCTTGTTACCTTAAGAAAAGTTAGTTCAATGATGCTTGCTTTACCAAAACAATTACGTCACAGATTGCATATGTTCTTCATGGCTTTCACAAGTTGAACAACTTGGGAACAAGTTCCTGAGAACTTCTTGTCTCAGGACTTAAAATGGAACTGTGCAGTTATTTATTTAATAATTAAGATTAGAGAGGGAAATGATAGCCCCATTGTTCGTGATAAAACACACAGTTCTTCCACTGGGGGAGAAAGCCACAGAGAAAGCCTTACAAATGCACGTACCATTAACAACATACCCCATTCTGGCTTGTTTTCTGTCTTGGCTATTTACCCCTTGTTTAAAGAAAGCACTTTGTTATATATTAATCATAACATTAGACCTAAACGTTGTCAGTTGAGGAAATATTTACACTGAACTGCCAACAGTTTAAGGGACCAATTACATCTTAAGTGTGGAATGTCAGTGGATACAGCTGAGGAGTTTGGGGGTATTTTTTTATGGAGGCACATTGTCTAAGGAACTGTTAGAATGCAAGTTGTGATCTTGTGTTGGATTTCATCATCAGAGCATATGACTTGAGGCTTCAGGAAGCAGGTAAGGAGCCTTTGGCAGATGGACGTCTGCATTATACCAGAACCTCACATTCTTTCCTCCACCATTTCTTTTATGGTCACTGATTCTTCCTGATGTGAAAGTATTTTTAAAGATACCTATCTAAGCAATCCTANCTAAGCAATCCTACCTAAGCAATCCTTTGTTTTTAAAAGTTTTTTAAAACTAGAATACAAAATGAAAATTACTAGAATGAAACAACCATTCACTTATCAGATTATTAAAGTTTTTAAAAATCAACATTGTNGGGGGTAAGCTGCTTTAGGACCTACATTATTACTTGTTGACAATATAACTAATTATATTAAACTAATAGCTTACATTGATAAAATTTGTTACAATTTAATGTACTACTAAGTTATGAGTGTGATAACTGCTTGTGAGTGCTGATTAATGATAAAATAGTATATCNGGCTGGAGAGATGGCTCAGTGATTAAGAATACTTACTGCTCTTGCAGAGGATCCAAGTTCAATTCTCTGCACCCATGTCAGGTGTGACATTTCTCTGTGCCTAAGATGCCTGAAAACACAATTTTATTCATGTTTGTTTGTACAAACTTCAACCCTCAGTGTACTTATTGTCCCATCAAAAATTTAACTCAACATATTACCTGAATAAAACTGTATAAATAGCATTACATTTATATGTGGGNATCTCTGCTTATGTCATTAGGATGGGTCCCAAGAAGTAAAACTATCAGTCCATAGAATTTCAGAGCTTTTGCTATTTATCCTCTAATCATTTGTTTGTTTTGTTTTCCTCAGATAGACTCTAGCTGTGTGGTNCAGGTTGACTTGTCAAACCTCTTGACTCAGCCTCCCATTGGCTGTGATTAAAAGCGGGTATCATCCAGTGGGGCNCCTAATCACTGTTGAAAAAGGAACTATCTATTTGCACACAGCCNTCCCACACATTCAAAACACACAGATTGCGGTACCCTCATCAGCAACAAACATGCTTTTACAAATGTTTGGGGCTTGAGAGATGGCTCAGTAGTTTAGAGAGTGTCTTGTTCTTGCAGAAAACCCAATGGTAAGGTCAGTTCCCTGCACCCATAACAGGTGGCTTGCAACTACTTGACACCTCCTTCTGGTGCTCTGAAGGCACATACACANGTACACATAAATGAAATATTTTTTTAAGCTTTGATAATCTGGAGGTGTGAATGGTCACAATTTGGTTTAATTTATATGTCTTAAACAATTTGGCTTAATTTTTATTTCTTTGATTTTTAGATGAGTGAATTTCTCTCAGATTTGTAATTGGGTATTTGTCTCTTAATGTTCAGGTTATGTTCTAAGCAAATTTTTAAAAGAAAGGTTCAAGTTTTGATAATGAGTTTATTGATATTTTGTTCCCTTCACTGTCTTTGGAAGGTTTATGACTACAAATATGAAAATAAAAATGTTANTTTTACAAATGAGAAGGGAGAAGAAATTCATAACTGTTAAATGGCATCCGTTTACTGCTCTGTACTCCAAGTGATGGGACTTTGCATAATTGAAATAATACCACCAGAGTTGTAGCATCTTCACCATGGAGGGTGTGAACGAGGGGGTTTTGTCTTTATAAACTCCAGTGCCCAGAGCCAGCACACCCAGTGTCCTTCATACCCAGTGCTAAACAAGTACCTTGATGAATTAGGGCTGGAACAAGTGTGCTATTTGGGACGAAGAATTGCTGGTTGCAGAAGCAATATTCTGTTCACTGTGTGGCCATTTGCCTCTGCTCTCTTGGGTGGCCTCTGCATGGGTGTTAATGAGGCCAAGGTCAGAGGTTCTATCTGCATATGACCTATTTAGCTTTGTTCCATGTCATGGCCACAAGCTGTACTCCTTTTTTTTCCTTTTCTGTGGTCAGCTGACTGGGAAATAATGTGCTATTCATTACGTGAGAGACAGGTTGGAGAGAGGTCCTGATTTCCAGAGCTGTGAAGAGCCTAAGTACATCAACTTGGTTGTCCAGTGTGCTCCCTCAGGGATCCAAAGCTCTGCCCTTCTCCTGCAGTGTCCCGGGCTCCATCTGGACAGACACACACACACACACCTACCTCAAACAACTCACACAGACAAAACACCCAACTTACACACAACTCATACACATACAACTCTCTCAAACAAACCAAACACACACAAGTCAAGCACAGAAACACAACTCATACGCTTAGACACACTCTCTTATACAGACTCTCTCTCACACATATACATTCTGACACACAACTCACACTAACATGCAGACACCTTCCTCTCTCTCTCTCTCACACACACACACACACACACTCTCTATTTCACCCACACCCCACTACATGCACACTGACAGTGGTGGATGGCTCCATCCTAATGCAGGGGCATTGTTAACAGCAGTTTCCGGTTTCATAGTTCAATCATTTGAATATTAAGGACACAGCTGATAATAGAACTCAGAAATCTGTCACAGTAAGTTGGTCTAAGTCAATGGCTTTCAACCTTCCTAATGCTGCCACCCTTTAATACAATTCCTCATGCTGGGGTGACCCCCAACCATAAAATTTTTTGTTGCTACTTCATAACTGTAATTTTGCTACTATTATGAACTAAACTGTAATGTAAATATCTGATATGCGACCCCATAGGGGTCATGCATGACCCATAGCTTGAAAACAACTGATCTAAGTGGTTTCACTGAGGTTCTTTGAAAGGGACAAAANCTGGACTTTGATATAAAAAAAAAGTCATTCATAGTGATTTGGGAGGACAAGGAAATTTTGGGGAGTGGGTGGTGTCTTAGTTAGGGTTACTGTTGCTGTGATGAAACACAGAAAGGGTTTACTTCATTCACAGTTCATCATCAAAAGCAGTGAGGGCAGAGAGTCAAGCAGTGCCAGGCCTGGGGCAGGAGCTGATGCAGAGGCCTTGAGGGGTGCTGCTCACTGGTTTGCTCCCCATGGCTTGCTCAGCCTGCTTTCTTATAGAACCCAGGACCACCAGCCCAGGGTTTCTCCATCCACAATGGGCTAGCCCCCCCCATCAATAACCAATTAAGAAAATGCCCTACAGGCTTGCCCACAGCCNAACCTTGTGGAGGCATTCTCTCAATTGAGGCTTCCTCCTTTCTGATGACTCTAGCTTGTGTCAAGTTGACATAAAACTAGCCAGCACTAGTGGGTTGCATCAAAATCAAATTATTTGTTATCTTTTGAAACAAAAATACTTTGTACAAATGGGTTGACTGCTGTCTCAGTCACACCAAGTCCAAAATGTATGGCATTGTTTTTCCACGAGCTTACTCTTGTTCCCTCTTTCCATCCTTTTCTCCGCCAGCTCCCCTGCATGTTACAGTAGAGGGGGTTCTAACTCTTTCTCTGCTCTTCCTTACCACTTTGGCCCTTTTCTTTCCCATCAGGTTCACCATCCAGCAGTCTTATACTTCCCCAAGCCCACTTACAGTTCCCCAGTAGCTATGCAGAGTCCAGATTGTCAGTGTTGCAGGTAGCAGTGACTGTTTCTAGGCAGTTGTTTTCTTTTCCTTTAAGAATGCAGGGTCTCTGTTGTTGCCTCTTTCTCATTTGGCATGGATGTCCTCTTGGTTTGTCTGTTTTTGTTGTTGTTTTGTTTTTTGGTTTTACATAACGGGCTTACTTAGGAAGAACCTGAAATCCACAGTGACTTAAGTGGCCTGTGAANGTCACCATACAGTTGAATGATGTGTTTCTGAGTAACGCACTTTGTTGTGTATCTTAAATTAACACTAGTACTGCCATGGAGGCAGTCGGTCAGTGAGGAATGACTTGTGTAAANAGTGACAAGAGCCNCCTTCATCCTGAGCAGTAAAACAGGAGTTCTTTTTAAACACACAGCTGTAGGCTTGATGCCACCACATCTTTTTCTTTCCTTGTTTGTTTATGCATGATTTGGTAAGCCAGGACACTGGTTAATGGGAGGGAGGAGATAGATGGAGGGATCGAAACTAGTTACCTGGACCACCATCCTAGACAGACCTGGATAAACCTGCCGGCTGCCATCTAGAATTTGTGCAACCTTGAATGTGCACCCTAAGTACCCTCATCTGTGAAGTGGAAATAGCCATGTTTATATCAGGTTCTTCCTGGGAATTAAAAGGGAAATAAGTATCCCAGGCAGCTAATGCAGCCTCTGTTACCTGCAGACACACACAGGTTGTCCATTCTGTCTCTCAGGTGCCCTGAAATTGCATGCTGCTTACTTAAAATATTACAATGCAAGGCTCTCTCTCTCTCTCTCTCTCAGATTTATTACTGTTTTTAAAAGTGTTTCTACTTTTGTTAGCTATGTGTATGCATGTTTGTGTGCATGTATGGGTATGTGCATGTGAGTGCAGGTGCCCTTGGAGGCCAGAGGTGTTAGATCCCCTGGAGATGGAGTTACAGACAGTTGTAAGNCACGCAACATGGGTGCTGTTGACTGAACTCGGGTCTTCTGGAAGGTCAGTAAATGCCCCTAACCAGTGAGCCATCTCTCTCTCTACCCCTAAAGATTTATTATTATTATTATTATTAACATGCGTGTGTGTGTGTGTGTGTGTGTGTGTGTGTGCGCGCACCCATGTCTCTGAGAGAATGTCAGACCCCCTGGAGCTGGAATTCCTGGCAGATTCATGATATGGGTGTCAGGAAGCAAACTTGGGTCCTCTGAATGAAGAGTAACACTTCTGACTATTGAGTCATTTCTCAAGCCTCATAAAGAAGGGTTTTCCTGTGATTTGTAAAGAGAGAGTTTACTGGGGTTAAAGGACTAGGAGAGTAAGGAATAAATGAACTATGAATAGAAATGTGTTGTGGATCTACTGCAGGGTGTTTTGAATAGTTCATAGCTGGTCACAAACATTCCCAAGGGGGGACAGTGGGACAGTAAGATGTAAACTAGATGTCAAGAATGAGTCACAAAGCCCAGAAAGAAANCCCTGGCTCCTCAGCCCTCCTGCTTCTCTAGTTTACCTCCCCTCTCCACCTAAATGAGGGCCTGCATGCTAATAAGCATTTCTTTTTTGGTCCCATCTCATGAAAGCATAATTTAAAGCAGTCCAATAGAGGCAAACAAAGGGTGTTTGGGGCTAAACCTGACCTTCCTTCCCATTCAGTGCTGTGTTTGGTTTCTGTGTTGTTGTTGTTTTCATTGAAAAGTAATGTTTGTTCTCTGGGTTTTTTGCTTGTTCATTCTCTCTCTCTCTCTCTCTCTCTCTCTCTCTCTCTCTCTCTCTCTCTCTCTCTGTCTCTCTCTTTGATACAAGGTCTCACTCTAGTTGCCTTGAATATGCACAGATCCCCTCACCTCTCTTTCCCAAGTACTGGGAACTCCACACCTGCCTTTATTTATTTTTTTAAGTTTTTAAAAGATCTGTTTTATAGCATGAGTGTTTTGCACATATATGTCTCCACCACGTGTGTGCAGTTTCAGGTCCTCCGGAAGAACAGGCAGTGCTCCAGCCCACTACACCTGCCTTTAAATGTTTAGACGACAGGAATGAAATTCTCAAAGTTTGTGTTATCTTCACTATTCTTAGAATGTTAATTGCGTGCTCAGCATAAAACCTTTTATACAAGAAAAGAGAATTTCTTAGAGACCCAGTTTTTCTTCTTTGTGTATGCTGCCTTACAAAGTTTGTTGTAATGAAAAGGCTTGTTTGGCTTAGTCCAAGTTGTACAAGACCAAACTAGAGAACAGCAAGTGGCCGAAGGCCCCATGAGGCATCCTCTGAGCCAGTTTGCTGGGCCATCCTTGATTCCTCTCATCTACACAGGGATGCCACTGAGTCCAGCAGCAGTGTTTAAGCCAGCATCACCCTAGTTCCTGGGGACACCTATCCTCTCTTGGGGTAAGTGGCAGATCCATTTACATATAAGAAAATGGGGCTTGATACTAAGGCACCCTAATACATGAAAACATGGGTCTTCATGGTGTTACAGCCACACTTCATATCTGCCCTCCACCTCAGCTGCTGGAGCAGAACATCTGCAGTAGCTTCCCTCCAAGACAAGAGACAGCCAGACCCTGTTCCCGACGACAGACACAAGTCCCTTCACTAGATGGTCAGTTCCCANTGTAGTCCAGTCCCTTGAGGAATGTCAGAACAACAGAAAAGCTCAGTAAATGCAGGCACACAAAGCTTCTTGGTGGCCTTCTCAAGCCAGACACCCAGAGTGAGAGTGGCAGCATGGAAGATGCCTCACTTACTGGGCCCTATGGGTTCTTCTGCATGCTTGGCTGTGCCAGTCAGTGGTGGTTGGGGACCCTCAGGTTCAAGCTGCAGTGGATCCCTATCAAGTGAGGNAGGAAGGAAGTGATGGTACTGTTCTCAGGGATAATTGTTTCTTCTTCCAGTGGTGCTCTGTAGACCAGAAAAGCAGCAGCATGTGGTGGCTGTGACCTTCCTGAAAAGTCAAATTCNGATAGGTCAGAANAGCTTTATTTGCTGTTGAGAGGAGAGCAAGGGACTTGTTAGACCAAGGAATTTCTCACAGAGTAATAGCATTATTGAACTTGAACATACTTCAGAGGTCATCTTGCCTCATACCTGACCATCAGAGGGATGGCTTCTCCATTGGTGTTTTTTCAAACCAGTGTTTCGTGAAGTGTTCACTAGGTCGTGACAGGCATTCTTAAGTGAAATAGTAACTGTAGAGGAATCCTAAACTGTCTTATTAATTGAAAACACCAGGCCAGGTATTGAGGTAAATTCTGAAAGGTCAGAGAGACAGAACAAGCCACAGCCAACCTCACCTCACCAACTCCTCAGCTGATCTTGTTTCCTCACTGTAGGCTTCTGAGTCCTCACCCGAATGGATCTCAGCGAACTGTTGCTAAAAGCCTCAAAGCTTTTGGTTCTCATGCCTTATATACCTTTTTGCTTTCTGCTATTACTTCCTGGGATTAAAGGCATGTATCCTCCCCAAGCAAGACATAGATCTTAAGTTCTGGGATTAAAGGTGTGTACCATCATGCCTGGCTCTGTTTCCAGTGTGGCCTTGAACTCACAGAAATCTGGATGGATCTCTGCCTCTGGAATGCTAGGATTAGAGGCATGTGTGCCACCATTTTCTGGCCTCTATGTCTATCTAGTGGCTGTTCTGTTCTCTGCTCCCAGGTAAGTTTTATTAGGGTACATAGTATTTTGGGGGACACAATATAATCACTACAAGTAACTGTCTCTGTCACTTTCTTAGGTATTTCCATATCAGCATTTGATTCAAGAAAATAAATGTAGCCAGATGTATTAGTCACTTGTCTCATTGCTGCGACTAAATATCTAACAAAGAATGACTTTCACTTTGACGTATTTTTGAGAGGACACATTCCATCATGGCAGTGAAGGCAGGTAGCCACAGGTTAATGGAGCTGCTTGTTCATATCATAGTGAGTCAGAGAGC
>LZPO01076221.1:27634-41737 GCA_001675575.1 Neotoma lepida
ACAGGGACTCAACATTGTATCCCAGCTGACCTGGAATTTATTAGATATTCCAGGTTGGCCTTGAATTTAGGACAGTCCTCCTGTCTCAGCTTCCTGAATGCTGAGAAATGAGCCACCATGTCTGACTAAGAAGAAATATATTAAATGAACTGGCTGCAAAATAATGCAGAGTGTAACCTAGGCTGAGATTTTGTTGGACTGAGAATCTTCCAGAGGCCTTGTCAATCCCTTGAGATTGGATAGGGTCTCTTTCCAGTCATCCTGTCTCCATCCATGTTCTTCAACCCCATGGGATAGGTGACAAGCCCCTATCATGTCTCTAACACACATATGCCTAGTTTTAATTCCTGCTGTCTGTTCAGCCAGACAGTACAGACAAAGAATGTGTTCTTCATTATGAGTTCAGAGCTTGGTGCATACTATGCTCCTAGGAAATGTGTCTTAATGTTTGTTCTTAAAAAGCAATATACTCCATTCTTGGTTAGTTGGAGAGGCTGAGTATCGAGTATGTGGTGATACCAAGTGAGTATGAGGCTGGAAATGAAGAGCACCACACCACATGGTACCAAAGGAGACAGAAAATGACAAAAACACATGCTGAAAATTGACAGTGTGGCATACTAATCTGTTGTGTGATGTTTGCATGGTGAAGTGTACATGTTCTTATTGGGCTTTCAGAACAATGGTAATCTGGGAAGATTGTTTGTTGCTGTTTTGCATGTAAGAAAGCTTGGGGTGGTTACCCACCCACTTCAGGGACAACACTTGAAAGAGTAGCTCACNGGACCCTAGATCATGTCTGATCNTGTGTTGTTTTAGCTATACTCTTACCTTCCCGTGTTACAAAACAACTTTTATGACAGTGACAACCTTAGTGTGTGTCAGCTTTTGTCATGTGTTTGTCTTTATAACTACCTCTGAGGTGGTGCGTGAGTAACAGAATCAAATGCCATTGACCCACAGTGCTGGTTTCTTAGAAGGAAATGAAAACTCCTTGGGTACCTGAGCCCCCTCATTGGTCTGTCTTGGCGGCCACTGCAATTGATGTGTCTGTAGTAAGGAGCTGCTACCTCTTGATGCAGCCCATTCCATTTTAAATGGAAAGTTACATCAAAGAAGCAAGCCAAACACAGCAGGTGTTAGAATACTAGTGTATAGGAACCTGTAGGAGAGTGGTCAGGACCTCACATGAATGTGGAAACGAGTCAGAGGCGAAGCTGAGCTGGGTAAAGGTGAAGAGGACACCTAAGGGGCAGAAGTCTTCCATGAGCCTGTATGGTGGTGGTGCCTTTGGGGATATGGGTAAGGTCTGTGGGTCAACCGGTCGCTCAGCCCTGAGCACCGAAGCCTGTACTCTACTCCCACTGCTATGAGTTGCAGGCTCCAGAGAGGAAAACAGATAAGACTTTCAACATCAGAGATCCCTTGACCTCAGTCATCTGAGGTCACTTTGGCTTTGACAAGCTGGATCTCTTCTGAAAGACACATATGCCTTAGTGTGGGTTGTTGTCCTGTTGAAGATTTTTCTGAATATAATTGTGGGCACATAGGGATGTTGGGCTGGTTTACCAAACCCCAGTGGGACAGTGACCCACATGGATGTTTTGTGCAGAGGGCTGCATACAACCCTCTCTGGATGAAGACACAGACTCATGGATATGGGATCTTTACCCTGGGTCACCAGGATTCTGTCTCTAAGGCATTGTTTTAGAGGTCTGAGGTCTGAGGTCTTCAGACCCAGAGGCTGTTTAAAGTGCCAAGTTTCCCACACTCATATTGACAGATGCAATGTATCTATCTAGCTTCTAACTAGTCTTCAAAGCATTGCTCCAGTGTCCCTTCTCTCATTCATGTGCCCATTCCACAAGTATTTCCAGAAAGCATATTATTGCAGGATGCTGGGGATGTAGCCAGCAGAAAGCCTGGCTAAGTAACCTTCCCCCACATTCACAAAGCCCNGAGTTGTGCTGCAACTTCTCTTCTCTAGTCCTTAGCCAAGGTCCTTGCTAAGCTGACTTGAACAAATGCTTGTTCCTCTAGTCCTTCTTTGCTGTATACATGAATGGCCCATTTGTGACTCCCCAAAAGTCACACTATTGTGAGTCCCCAAAAGTCACAAAGTAGTGTCAGGAATGGTGGCAGAGAGTTTTCTGTGAGATTACCAACTTCCAGAGCTTTCCAACCTTCCAAAATCTACAAGGACACCATGCACAGTTTTTGACCTACAAAGGTGTATTCTAATGGGTGACATGCACCCAGTGCAGGGACCCAGGGAGAATGCCCACTGGCAGGAAGTGCAGGCAACTTCATCACACCTGTGCACTGGCCAGCATGCATTTCTTAGCAGTTGTTTCTGTGGCCAGAGTGGCTTTCCCTTTACCAGTGGAGTGGCTGGGGATGGAGCTCCCTAACCCAGGGTGTCCAGACCAGGGCTAGACCCAATCTCTGTGACTGGCAGCCCCACCTGCTTTGCCCTTATGGATGTCTACACTCCCTCTCTTTGATCTTCTTGCCTCTAGTTATTAACACGGGATAAGCTGCTATGTATGCTGGTCTCCAGGCCAGATTTGCCTGTGGCCACCCTTGGCTGAGATGGAAAACTTTGTACAAAATCACCATAAAGAGATTTGTTTCACAAAAGTTTCACATGGACCCTGGCTGGGCTAGTAGCACACATCTGTGACTCCAGTGCTTGGAAACCTGGGGTATCAGGATTTCAAGTTCACAAGGTCAGCGTGAACTACCTAGTGAGATCCCATCTTTTCTAGACAAGGTCTAGATATGCTTCCCTGGCAGGCCTGGGGAGGGTGGGTGTCCACTTTGGTGTGGGCATTCATAAATGCAGCTCTTTGTTGTCCTTTCAGTGATGGGTCCTGCCACCATGATGGTCCAAACTTGTGAGCTTTGATGACGCTGCACCATGTACAGTGTGGAAGATCTCCTGATTTCTCATGGATACAAACCAGCCCGAGATGTCCCAGCACCACGGGAGGACAAATCAGAGGGATGCCGTCCAACGAGAACAAGAACCCGAGCTGGCCAAGGCATTTTGAATGGGTATGAGGATGGCCCTACAGCTCATGCCCACAGTAAGTCGTCCCTGGGGACAGGACACATGAGCAGCTCTGAAAGCCGCAGCGGCAAGCCAAGAGGCCACCGGGAGCGCCAAAGCACGTCTGTTTCTAGAACTCCTGAAGCGGGGTAAGCTTCGTGTTGGCCCAGCGTTTTCTTTTGACTTGGGAGTTTAGCGTTGGGTTATATGTAAGTAAATCAACTATTCCTATTTGGCTGGGTTGGGGGAGGGGGCGTGTCAAAGACAAGGCTGCGTTTTGCTTCAGCTGAATCTGGGGTCTGAGTTCTGGCTGTAGTCAGCACAGGGTTGGGGAACAGACCTCCATTCCCCATGATGTGTAAACAGATTGCACCAAGGCAAGCGGCGCATCTCCTGGCTCCACTTTTCTTCTCTTGTAAAGTGCTCCGCTGCATAGGAAGCATCCTGGAGCTTTGTGGTGCTCAGCTCATTCATGCCCACCCCCCACACTCCAGTATAATTGGCTTCCTCACTGATGTGTTTCAGTAGTTTGTAGATTCAGGGAGTTGGAAAGGGGTGTGTACTCCCTGTATTTGACCCAGCTTGCCTTTGCACCTATGTTGTTCTTTGGTGGTTGTCCCATCTGAACACAGGTCCACTTGTGGGGGTTTCCTTAGGATAGAAAAGGGGGGTGGGTTAGCTGGAGAGTGTTGGTGAAAACAGGAATTTCAGCGAACATGAGGAGCCCCCAACTCTTCCAAACAACTGCAGTTCAGGCCAACCAATGCCATCCCTCCATCAAGCTGTGCTTATTAGCTTGGGACAGGAAAAGCATATGGAAAGCAGAGCTCTAGGTGTGCAGTATACTGTGGAGCTGGATGTAACCCTCCAGGTTACAAAGAAATAAGCATAGTGTTGGCTTAAGTGAATGGGCAAGAACTAGCCTTCTGTAGTCATGGGTCACTTTTCCAGCCAGAGCCTCTTCCTGGTTGGTCCCAAGCTTTCAGACAGCAATGGATGGGGCTCTAAAGAGCATTCAATATCTTGAATGTCAGGCAGTAACAAAGCGTGGAGGGTTCTTCTTGCCTTGTGTAGTAAAGGTAGGCTTTACCAAGCTGGCATTCCCTACTGGAGCCGGCTCAGGAGGGCCTCTATGCTGGAAGTCAGGAAACTCTTCACAATTCAAACACTTGTTGGCTACTTCTTGGCCTTGTCAGCCACGTTTCTCCAGAAATCTTCCCACTGTGGTTTCTGGAGGAGAGTTCTTCCAGACAAGTTGGTTGAGGGTTATGAGAACTCTGCTGCTGGGCAAAAGTGAGCGTGGTTTTCTCCCTTCTACTTTCAAGTGCATCTGTCTTTCAGCTTGATCATGAAGTACCGAGGTTGGCCCGACTCTTGTTTCTTTAGTGTTTCCTACAGAGTTTGAACTGCACACACAGTGCTTGTGGGATATGTAGAACTCCTTTGAATCCTGGACTCAGGGCTTTTCATTCCCTCGTGTAGGAACAGGCTCAGCAGAACCCCCTGCACAGCCTGTACTCAGGGAGGCACAGTTTCATACAAGCCACCTCTCCTTGTGTCATGAGTGAAGTGTTCAGATGAGTGACTGGGTGTCACACTGGCATGTTTTCATGTGAATGACAGAGATGCCTCTTCTGTGTGTTTTTGAGATTTGCTGATTAACTCAGAAAGCAGATAGTGGCTTTTGGGTAGAAAGGGTAGCTTATAGAGTAAAGAGAATACATACATGATTACAGAATCCATGCCAGTGCTTANGCCTGGGGACCATCTGCAGGTATTCCCTGCATGATCTGGAAAGGTGCTTTCTTCCTCTGGCAGCCAAATGATACTTGCAACTAGGAGGCAGGCTATGGAGGCAGAGCAGGAGGGGAACTGTTCAGGAACTGAGCAGGAAAAGGTTGCTTTGGGAGGGACTAAACAGGTGCCAGTAGTGAACAGCTCAAACAGCACAACCTAAAGATGAAACCAAGCACACCCCGGCACATGTGGATCCTGGATCTGAGTAGATAACTGCACTCTGCCAGCTCACAGCCCTTGGTTCCTTGACCAGTGCGCTGTGGGCTTGTAGCATGTCCTGTCTCAACAGTGGCCTCCACTGGGCTGCTCTCCAGGTCTGCGGGGCACCTGGGGGCTCAGGATGTCCAACTCCAAACTATGAGGAGACTGGGCAAATCACAGGGCTCCTTTAGTGACATCTCTCACTCTGGCTAAGGTCTGACCTGCAGTTGTCCCCACATGTTGAGTTAGGGCTCAGCACCTGTTTACCATTCTGGGTACAGTGAAGGTCAGTGCTCCAGGTGAAGCCCTGGAGCAAGTGGGGAGGGCCTGCTTGTTTTATTCTGTCAGGTTGTAGAGACAGGCATGGTAGTAACGTTTTGTAGAGGAAGAGCTTGAGGCCCAGAGAGTGTTGGTGGCTTGTCAAGGGCTACTCTGGGTGGCAGTGAAGGGAACCCAGCTTGGCCAGAAGCCAAGCATCTGGCTGCCACCCCACAGCAGTGAAGGGCCTGGCCACACTTGCAGCTGGTGAGCTCTTTCTCCAGCTGCCCCGTGTTGGACTGTCTTCACCTCCCCTCCTCCACCCTCTTCTTGCTGTGTCCCTTCCTGTCAAGAGACATTGAAGGAATGCATGCTACCATANCTACGTTAGACAGTGTGTGCAGCCCTGCTCTTCTGTGGGCATTGTTCAGTTACAATGTAAATGCAAGGAAGAGTTGTCCACACCCTGGCACTCAACTGGAACATCAGCCAAGGGCATCTTTTGATGTCATTAGCAAGCGTGCAAGGTACTCGTTTCCTAACCTTGAAGACATTGCCCAGAGCTCTCACCATCATTAGATCAAACGATGCTGAGCAGCCAACACAAGAATGATTAACAGTTCTGGGGAACAGAAGTGAAGGAATGTGTGAACTTGCTAAAAACCTCTTATGCTCAAGTAGCAGAGATGGGACCAAGAGTCACTTCTCACTTGTATACAGTTTATCCAAATTAATGACAAGAGAGAACTTGCTTTCTGAAGCTATATATCTGGGACTATTCTTCTGTAGCTGGAGCCCCAACTGTGTGANCACTCCCCAGGGCCCAGCTTAGCTCCCTTGCCTGTGTGATCACTTGGTTTCATGGCAGGCCCTGCAGGGTACCTCCTGTGCCTTACCAATCTGCCTTTCCTGCTGCCAGTGTCCGGCCTCGTTGAATCACACCCCACTCCCCACTCTGTCTCCAGGGTCTCCAGTTGTCCATCTGGAAACCTTGCTTTCTCAGCGCCACTGCTGGAGGTCTATCCTGTGGGAATTCCTCTGTCCCTGAATTCTCTAGCATGTCCTCTAGGCCTCTGGGATTTCCATGTCCTGAAGGCTGATACCTTACCTGATGTGTCAGCGACTCAGCTAATTCCAGTTGTCACTTTCCCTTTGTAAATATTCATTCTTTAATAAATTCATCATGCCAGGCTGGCACTCCAATGCCCAGGCATTTGTGAAAGTACTAAGTATTTCAGCATGTCGGGTTCATCTGCGACAGGTGACATCTTGCCAGCCTTGGGGTTGGCTGGAGAAGGTTCCATGGTGAGGAAGAGGAGTATTGGCCTCCATGTTAAGCTGAATTTGACCACCTTCTTCACTCCTGTGACAGACAGTGCAGCCCAAGGAGAATGGGCTTATTGTGGATCACAGTTCCAGAGTGCACAAGTGTATATATCATGGTGGGGAAGGCATGGAGATTGGAGGCTAGTCCATGGCAGTGGGAGCTTTTCACATCCTGTTGGGTAGTGCACAGAAAGATTAGGCCAAAACCTGAAGTAAGTATAGCCTTCAAGATCTCCCAACAATCTAGTCTGCTAGCTAGGCTTCACCTTCGGAAGTTTTATAACCTTATTGGAAGAATTATCCACCCTGTCTCTTCTTGTGGGTGGTCTTGATTTGTTTTTTTGTAACCCCCTTTGCTGGGTAGCCCTTTCCCTGTGTGGACAGCTCTGCCCCAGAAACAGGCTTCCATGATATTGTCATAGTTTGTTTTCTGTTACTGTGATAAAACACCATGACAAAAACCAGCTTGGGGAGGAAAGGGTTTATTACATCTTACATCATCAAAGGAAGTCAGGACAGAGGCTCAATGAGGAACCTAGAGGCAGGAACTGAAGCAGAGAGCACAGAGGTGCACTGCTTACTGACTTACTCCCAAGCCCATATTCAGCTACCTTTTTGTACAGCCTGGGCCTACCTGCCTAGGGGTAGCACAGCCCACAGTGGGCTAGGCCTTCTTGCATCAATCAACAATCTAAAAAATGTCACACAGACATGCCCATGGTACAATATGATGGAGGCAGTTCCTCAGTTGAGGTGTCCCCTTCCCAGGTGACTCTAGGTTTATTTCAAATAGACAGCTGAAGCTAACTATGACAGTGGTTTAACAGCAGAGCCCACTGCTGTCTTACCCCTGTCTCTTAAAAGTTCTGAGAAAAGAATTATGGTGTTGGACAGCAGCAAGTGCATCTCCTGCAGCAGTCAGTGAGCTGTGGAGGCTGTTGCTCCTCAGAGGGCTGTGCATGAGGGCAGCTTCCAGGCATGGGATGTTTGGTACCCGGCCCTGCTGTGCTGTGAGTATGGACTGTCCTTGTCTCTAGGGTGTGGCACTGCTTTGGGAAGTTGTGGGACCTTTAAGAGGTGGAGTCTAGTTGGGGGAGGTGACCCTGGGGTGAGGGCCTTGGGGGTTACAGTCTGGTGCTTCTGGCCTGGAGCTCTCAGCTTCCTGGTCAGCCGCTGAGATCTGAGCAAGACCCCATGCCCCTACCGCCCCTCTGAATGTCCTCATGCCTTCCCCACGATGAAATGGGGAACTGAGAGAAATCTTTTGGCTTTCAAGTTGCTTTTGTCAAACTGCTGAGAAAAATAGTAAACAAAGCCCAGACACAAACACTCCCGTCACTCTTCACAAGCTTGGCATTTCCCCTGTTCACGTCACCATGCCCCTCTCAGAGAGCTGGCCTGGAGGCTCGGGGTCCTTCAGTGGCCTCAGACTGTGTCCATGAAACTGACAGCAGGTTCCACATGAAAGTCACTTAAACAGGACAGAAAAATCCACAGGCCACATCTAAAGCTTGCTTGCCATCACCCACATGAATGATCACATACATGCATGAGCACACATGCAAGCATACAAGTGCATGAGAACACACAAGCACACATACACACAAGCATACATGTATAAGCACACATATGTATAGTCCACACACATGAGCACATACATGCATGTGTGCGCTCAGGCATGAGTGCACACACATGTAACACACAGAGAAAGTGGACGGGATGCTGTGGAGGAAGCTGCATGCTTTTAGTGAGGTTGATCCTTAGCCCCCATTAAAATACGTGAAGGCCGTTATCAGCCTTCACGGGTTTCCTTAATGTGTTTCCTGTGGAATAGTGTAATGAGAGGAAGCTGTAAAACGACTTAGCAGCGCAGAGGTTTGGATCCGAAAGTCACCACAATGAGCTCTGCTCTGCTTCACCCAGGGAATTCTGGTTGTTTTTTTTTGTTTGTTTTTTTTTTTAAGTTTTGTCAGTTAACTTTGAGGCTAACTTGTAATTATCCATCAGCAGCAGCATCATGACTAATTAGAGACCTAGCAACCGAGGAGCCTCTGATGTGGTGGCTCCAGGCTCTCATCCTGGGTGGTTTATATCAGGTGGATAAACATCCTTCTCAATGGTGCTACTGGGTATGGTAAACAGTTCATTTCGGGTTTTTTTTTTTTTTTAAACTTCTCTCAAATCATACCCTACTTATAATGGTTTTCTAAAAAAGGAGTGTGTAAATGCTTAAATTTAACATCAGTTTCTGTGTCTTTCTTTCTCTTTCCAAAGTTCTGAGCCCACGCACTTTATCTTTGGGGCTTGCTTCATATCCTCAGCATAGGGTGCTGTATCTTGGCTTCATCGTGAAGACAATGCAGNTCCCTGAGCTAGCATGTTCTTGAGCAAGCAAAGCCCCAGGCCTCTCCTTCCCTCTCCTTCAGGGCACTTGTTTCTGTTCAGGGGCCCTGGGTCCCCAGTGTCTCCTGCTCACCCTGCCGTATTGCCTNCTGCTGTGGAATTTGCTCAGCAGGAGGCAGGGTAGATCCTGGGACCAGCATCTTGCAGAAGCATAGTGGTGAGGAAGGCCTTCCAGAGACCTTCCTGTGTCTTGGCAGCCAAGCATCACCAAGAGGCTTNTCCATGAGGAGGCTTGTCTTTAGCTAGAGACTAGGTGAGTTTAAGAGGTAGGAAATACCACTGGACAGTCTGAGTAGGAAACACGAGGTTAAGCAAGAGCTGAGTGGATCACTATGCATCATTGCTTTGCCCCCAAGAGGACTGTACTAAATCCTTAAGGAGAAACAAAGAAAAACCCAGGTGACATGCAGCTCAGTAGTGGCAGTAGGTGACTTCTGGGATATCCAAGGATCTTTTCAGCCCTCAGGTCTCTGTGTGAGCATCTCCAGTGCTTGCTTCCCTATGCTGCCTACTGTGAGCTCAGCTGCTAGAGGACAGTGGGCCAGACACATGGGCTGGGTGATGGAATACATGAGGGCAAGGAGGCTGGTCTAAATGGGAGTGGGAAGTGAGGAGCTCCTTCCATGTCTTTCAGTGGCTCTGAGTGGACTGTACCAGTCAAGAAAGTTGAACTTNGTAACAGTGTGTTAATTCCTACTAGAGGAAGTGGGATACCCTGGAATAGTCTGCCTTACCTGTTGGATTTACACCAGAGCAGGTGGGTGGATGCTGCCCTTCCTGTTTTGTTTTAATAAACCAAACACTGGTCTGTTCTGCATTGTCCTGTGGAAACGGGTGTAGCTTCTTCCTTAGNGACCAGCTGTGCTGGGAGAGGCAGCATCTTGTTATGACACTCAGCTGCATCATCAGTTCCTGCTATTGTCAAGGCCTATGGATTCCAACCTAGAAGAAAAAAATGTGCACTGAAATAGCCATCACATCATGGCAGGCATTCTGATCTTCCCCTTTCCTCTGTGCTTGCCTGTGCCTCTTTCCCCTAGGATGGGAAAAAAGAGTGTTGACATTCCCTGTCCACCAAGAACTTATCGTAATTGGGTTAGTAGTAGCTGAAACAATATTCTCTATGTTCATACCATGTGAAACATTTTGCCTTATTTCACTGTGTCTCTTCCAGCAAACTCCCAAAGGCAGAATTGTTACTGTCCCCCCTATAGAAGAGAGGCATTGGAGGTAGGGAGGTTAAGGATTCAGCAGGAGGTGTGCACAGTTAGAAGGTTGTGATTGACACTTAGCATCCATGCTGCCCTTTCTAAGCCAGGACAGAAGAGCTCACACTCCTGGCATCTTCATCTCGGTCCATGTGTTTGCTCACGTTTCCTCTCTGGTCACCTTCCTAAAGCTAAGTCAGGAAGGTGCTGGTAAATGTTGCTTTGGGTGCTGCTACCAGGCACCAGATGTGAATGGTCACACTCCAAGAGGGAACAGACTCTGCCCTGTTAGTTCCTTGTTGATATGGCTGGGAGCCAGGGTCCTGGTGCCTATCTCTCCCTGAAAAGATGCCCCGAGACTGGTTTTCCTATGGGCTGGAGGAGATCTGTCAATTGACCCATTGGGGGCATGTATGGGATTATTTCTCACTGAGCGTGAGAACGTGGTCTGCCTTGGCAAAGGTCCTCTTAGGAAGGCTGCTTCTGGAATAGGAAAGTCTGTGCATTGTCTCCTTCTACTGCGAAGTCATCAGTATGCCCTTGCCACTTCATCAGTGAGATGAGGGGGACTCCTTTACACATCTGACATGACTCAGAGGTGGGGCATGTGTGGAACAGCTCTCTTCTCTTAAGTACATCCTCCGGAAGGGTTTTCCTCAAAAACGCACATGCACTGAAGCCCACTCTGCATGTCAGCTACCGGCCCCTGGTGGCCACCTACCTGCTCCCCAGATTGTTTTTATTTTGCTGCCACTCAGGTCTCAGGTCCTTTTTGTGCCCGTATTCCTACCCTCCCTACTGCTTCTCTATCTTTCTATATGAAAAATATATTTGTTTGTTTATTTGTGGTGTTGGGGCATACATGTTATGGCATGTGAGTAGAAGTCAGAGCAACCTGTCAGTTCTGCCCTTCCACCATGTGGGGTCCCAGGGACCAAAGTCAGGTGGCTANGCTCAGCAGCAAGNATCTCTACCCACTGAGTTATCGCACTGGCCCAAGGTTGTATTTAACTTGATGCTGCTCCAATAGGTGCAGTGAGGTGATTCAGAAGAGTCTTGGCACTCACATGGGAGCAGCTGAAGCCCAGGGCTAGCTCAGTGTGGAAGAGACATTGTGGCCCTGTGAGACTCTGCAGGGATGGCTTCTGGATGCCCATATTCTTCCTAGTATGAGCTACTCTTGGTGGAGCCTGTGGTGTTGCTAACTGACTTCACAGGCCTTCGTGTAGGTGTTAGCAATGTGTGTTTCTCAAAGATGCCGTTGTGCACACTGACTACCTGAGTCCCTTGAATAGTCGCCCTCACTCCTCATTTAATGTCGACTTGTAGCATCTTTTCAAAGTCCAAATAGATATAGTTTAAAAAAAAAACAAGAAATTCTTGAAAATATCGTCAGGTACTCTGTGATAGCAGTCATTGGTGACATTGTGAAAAGCAGGCCCAGCAGTATGGAGCCAGTGGTAGCTTCTTGGTAGAACACTGCCCATGCAGCCTTTGAGGTGCCCTGGCTAGATAGTGTTTGTTAGTTTGCCCAGCAGCTTTATCTTGTCTACCTGACTGACCTTGAAGTCATGCTAGCCTCTGCACTTCCTTCTACCTTGGTCTTCTCCCACTTCCTGTTTCTTCTTTCCATTTGCCCTTCTGTATCAGAGGGATGTTTGCTGTGTGTGTACTGAACATCTCCAACATGCTAAAAAGTGGAATGATAGACTTCCAGGCCTGCAGCAAATTCTACAGAGGAAGATGGTGGACCCCGCTGCAAAAGCTTGTGGAGCACCTAAGGCTGGGGCTGGTAAACATGAGCAGCTATACAAAGGTGCTGTGCCTCCTGTCACACCAGTTTAGAGAGGGAAGTCACCCCCAGGAGGAGAATGTGCTGATAACCTACAGCTTTTATGTTTAGCCTATCCACCTAGCTACAAACCACTGGCCCCTCAGGAAGGAGGAGGGTGACTTTTGAAGGACTAGGCTGTGGCCACAGCCATCCTGGTCCAGAGCATGCAGGTGATCTGCAACAGTAAGCATCTACTAGGCTACACACCTGGAAACCAAGAAGAAGCCACTGCTCCAGGAGACATATGTATGACTTCAGGACCTCCCATCCCCACCTGACCTCCACATGGAAGGACAAGTGACTGCACCTTGAGTCACCCCATGGGTGCAGGATGATGTTCATGGAGCAGGGAGAGGTGACTGCAGTGCCCGTGTTTCCCTTTGCACAGGTCAGTGTGAAAGGCAGCAGTCCTCTACTTGGTGTTTTGCTAGACCACACCTACGTCCTGTGCCCAAATGGTCACAAGTCAGTCATAATGACCCTGGAATGCACTGAGAAGATAATCCTATCAGAGCATGTGACAGCAGTTAAAATCAGTGCTTTCCATTCTAAGTACTAGACTTACCCTTTTGTTTTTAGCTTGTGTGTGTGGTGTGTGTGCATGTATGTATGTATTTGGGGGGCATGTGTGTGAGGGTGCATATGTACGTGTGTGTAGAAGCTAGANGTTGATATCATATGTCATCCTTGATTGCTCTCCATCCTACGTATCGAGGCAGGTCTCTCACATGAACCCAGAGCTTGCTGATTCTCTAGTCTAGATAGCCAGCTTGCCCTGTGGATCCCTGTCTCTGTTTTCCGACCTATGGGGTTGCAGGTGGACTGCCACACCATCCTGCATTTATGTATGTGACTGGTCCTAGTGCTTACTCAGCAAGTGCTTTACCTAGACGTCAGATCATTCTCCTAGCCTCTAGACTTGCTTTTAAAAGAAGATGGGGTGGTCCAGCAAGAAGACTCAGTGGGTACAGGGTAGAGGCGCCTGCCACCAAGCCTGATGACCTGAGTTTAAGCCCAGGAACATATGTGGTAGAGGGAGAAAACTGACTCCCATAGGTTGTCCTTTGATCTCCACACATGCACTGTTACATGGGCTTAACCACACACATGCACAGTCACAAGGAATAAAACATCTTAAAGGACCGGGCTGGGGCTATGGCTCAGGGGTAGTGTGTGTGTGTAAAACTGTAGGTTTGATCCTAGACACTGCAGAAAACAACAAAGTGAAAAATCAAAGAAGAGTCTTTTCTCTGGTTGAAAAGAGTCATGTGAAGGAACACAGATTCCTCCTAACTTTTCTCTTAAGAGAGAACCAGGGAGTAGGTCTGCTATTTTCCTTTAGATGTGTTACTTTTCTAATGTTTGTATTTCAAATATTTTCCAGGCAGTTTATCAGTTATCCTGTTGGCTTCATCACTCTGGCTATGATAATGCCGGGCTGAGAGCGAGGCTTGCCCTGCCTCCTCCCCATCCTGTCCTCTGGGAACTCAGCATAGCCCTGCTTGTCCTCTCACCCAGCCTTTCTGTGTGTGTGTGGAGGGGGGGTCATCTGGACTCACATTCACTGTGCCATCTCGTCTCTCTCCCACCCCGTATCAGTGTGCCCAGCAAGTTTGTGCAGAATCCATTGTTAACAATGTCTGTGTTAAATCTTTAGTTTTTACTTGTTTTGTTTTTTTTTTCAGAAAAATTTGATCTCACCATGTTTTTTTTAAAAGCATTAATGAATATCCTTGTATCTTTGAAAGCGGTATGAGGTAGCATTTGATTTGTGTGATGCAGGGTACTGTGTCTCAAAGCTAGTAGAGTATCTGCACATGGTGATTTGTCTGAAGGAGATCTTACAGAACATTCCCTGTGTGGGTTCTACTGATGCCTGTCATGACCTGGTTCACACTAGGCTCAAAGTAGACAGTTGCTGAATAGTTACTTGATAGCTTTTGTTGTTTCTTCTTCTTCTTCTTCTTCTTCTTCTTCTTCTTCTTCTTCTTCTTCTTCTTCTTCTTCTTCTTCTTCTTCTTCTT